>JAAAKG020132753.1:0-37307 GCA_010014905.2 Druon quercuslanigerum
CCACAACAAAACAACAAGTCAACTTAACCTTTAAGCAAATGTCATCTGCTAGTTCGCAGTGCGCAGTCGCAAAGTGCTTTAAGGCGCCATCTAGATTAATATAAGTCCAACTTTCCGGTATAAACGCTATACCGGAAATTCATGCGCGAGAAACCCCCCACTGGAAAGTCTCGTGAAAGAGATATAAATCACGCATAGATCAAAAAGGAAAAAATTGAATGACTGAGCAGAAGCCGACGACAGTTGCCTGGTAGGATCCTTCATTTTTCTCTGCGGTAGATTTAAAGATCAAATTGTCGTTTCAACGTCGAGCGTCGAATTGGTAGACACACACACTTGAAATTTCATAAATTCTGACCGTGGTCAAGGTCATGAGTTTAGGTTAGCATATCGCATTTGTAGTAGAGTGAGTGTATAATTTCTATTAAAAATTCAGATTGGACCAGCATGGACCCACGCTCGTGGAGAATATTAAATTAAACGTTATAAATCACTCCGAGAATTCGACTACTCACCTGGCCCACTCCTGTAAAAGTTATTCTCTAAGTAAAGTGATGACGTAATATTCTAAATTTATGGTTACTGTTTGCCCTTGGTGTCTGAAACTCCTTGTATTTGAGTGGTCCCATCTGACCACTAAAAACGCTAATACAATTTCATCCTGCTTAAAATATGGCGTCATTGGTGCTATGTAAAGCGTGTTAAGTAAGACGAAGACCCACTCGTCGTAAACGATGTTCCAATTAAGAATTTGTGTTATACCAGTTATTGTCGTAAAATCAATAGTGTTTTATTTCGTGTTGAACCATCATACATCTGCGTTACTACTTACCTTGCCACTCTGCCGAAGCAATCGAACAAATAAATTTAGTCAATTTTCAGAGGTCTTACAAATAAATGAAATTACTTTTTGGTAATTTTGTAATAAAATTACTTGGCGCCCTTCAGACAATTTGTAATAAAGTGATTGGCGAAAAGCTATTTATAGTATTATATTGGGTTGCTAATTATAAATTTGAGGGTTAACGAATTTAAAATGGCTGCCAAACTTTTTATAACATTTATTAAGAAAGGAAAAGAAATTATTACAATTTGAAATACATCTTTTATAAGGCGCTAATTTTGGAAACGATTCCTCTGAGTGCCCTCTCATACTTTTTTTTTCTGTATATTATCATTTTTCACATCTTTTTCCTATCCTTGCCTCTTCTACTATTATCACTTTTTTTCTTCCACGTCTTTTTTGTCATATTCTCAACACTCAGGGTTTTCTTTTTTTTTAATAAATATACAATATTTTACGTTTTATAATTTTTACAACTGCAGGTTAATTTCGGGATATTATTATGACTTTTAATATAAATTTGAAAAAATTTCCTCACTACAGTTTTGGTCTGGTTCTATATGCCTTTTTTAATAAATATAAGCGGTTTTTATTGATATTAAGCCAGCTATAAACTGCCGTAAAGACACCTGAAAAAGCAAAAATATAATAATAAAATATTTAAAGAACAATGGGTGGTTAGACAAGAGTTATCTCTAATGAATCAGCAAATAAAAATCTTTAAAAATGTATGCAACAGTTCAGGTTTAATTTATTGTATATTTAACTTTGAAAACGTTTTATTTTGCAAATTCAAACGCGAATGGTTCTAAATACTTTAAATAAGTTTCTGAATTTCAATTATTTAAATTTGAAAGCTTACAGATTCTAAAAATGCAATAAATAACCTTATAGTTTCAAAACTTTTTCTGTTTTATTTTAAAATGTGGGACCATACACGGAGAGGATTAAACGTAATATTTAATTCTAAATATACTTATAGATTTGTAATTTTTAATGCCTAATACATGCATGTAAATTAAAAATTAAATTCTTTTATTTCGCTCCTGAGTGTTTAATATTTTAATTTCGAGACCTTGAAAGTAACATATTATTGAATAAAAGATCACATTTTTAATCATTTTAATATTTAAAAATATTGGAATTTGAACATTCTCAACTCTACTTATGTCAATTTTAAGAATTTAACATTAATATTATCTACAATTGTGAAAGGATTCTGCCAAGTTATATATAATTATAGCTTCATTAATTTACTTATGTTAAAGTTAACCAAGGTGTTGAAATAATATAATAGAGTCAAGGACAAGTAGTAGAGAATTTATCAATTGATGTATTTTTAATAAATGTGATCAGTTCAATTAATTATCTTAATAAAAAAAATTTTTATTCAATTAAAGAATAATTTGATATTTTAGAGGAATAATAAATATATGAATAAATTTGACTTGCTAAATTTAAACTTTTTGAAGTTTTTGAAGATATTAGGAAAATTAATTAATTTATTTAAAGATTTTTGGGAGAATTATAAAATGGTTTATGGTTTACTAATGGGCCAGAAATCCCAGAAAAACGGACTGGGTTCACTTTTCCACGGAACTAAGAAGCGTTACTCTCAGAGTTGAAAGCCAAAAAATCAAGGATAAATATAGGAGTGCAAAACGTAAGGCAAATTATGAAAGCTGGACCAACTTTTCCACAGTCATCGAGAAAGGATCAGAGGCGGTCAGACTGGATAAGTTGCTTTCTCGAAATCTTCATGTTATTCTCAGATACTCATAGTCTAACAGGTAAACCTTGGCTCATCTAATCAAGGCTCACTTTCCGGGATTCACAAAGTTAGGAGAATATGGGGCGACCCGCGCGAGGCAATTAGAGACGCCTGCGGCCTAACTGGGCTCAAAACGATGGCCAGCAAATGAGATTGTTACCGCAACAAGATCAGGTGGCCCCTGAAGTCCTTCAGTCCTTACAAATCTCCTGGTTCAGATGGCATATATTCAGTTTTCTGACAGAGGGTTGATGAGATCATCATAGGGCCGATTGTGAAACTTGTTATGGCTAGTCCGACTTTGGGTTATGTTCCGGCGGCTTGGAGGGGTGCCAGAGTAGTTTTTATTCCGAAAACAGGGAGGATTGGGTATACATCACCCAACGTTTTTCGTCCCATTAGCCTCACATCTTTCCTACTAAAAACTATGGAAATACTTGTGGACAGATATATTCGCGATAAGGTAGCCCACTTCACAAGCATCAACATGCGTATAGGGCTGGTCACTCGACAGAGACGGCCCTAAGCACAGCAGTTAACCTCATCGAAGGATAACTGAAGCAGACAGTACTCGCGATTAGTACCTTTATGGATTTTGAGGGGGGCTTTAATTACAACTTTCGTGATCAGAGCGGCCGTGATCGCACATGGTGTGTCTATTGGAACGAGCACCTGAAAGACAAGTGCAAGAAGCTAGTAGCGACTCTTTAGCTCTGTAGGAGAGCCATAAGGAAAAAGACTTAGGTCCACACAACGATTCTGCGATCCAGGCTAACCTGTGTGGCGGTGGTCTCTTGGAGTAGGGTCGAAATGTCTACATTGTGAAGTCTCTACTGGAAAGGATCAGGGTACTCACTATTAAGGCCGCTGCTGCGAAGGTGGCCTGGAGATTAAATACGGTAAAAGATAGCAGTATCTCAAAAGCAGTGCGGATTACAATTGACATCGCAAGGAGGTTGTCATTGAGCATGCCCAGGGACAAAATGTCCACTCGCCGCTACCTCTTCGACAAGAAGTACCGAGTTATCCTATCCACGAAAGATGAGATTATGGCCATGCTTCAGTGCGCCTACAAGGGTAGGAAGTATGGCAATAATAAAAATATTTGGGTCTGCTCAGACAGCAGGGCTGCTATAATGACTTTGAATGGAAAAACGAACACGTCGCTACTAGTTTGGGAGTGCTTTGAGGCACTCAAAAAACTAGCGACAGACAACTAAGTCACTTTTCTTTGAATCTCTAGACACAGCGGCATCAGGGGCAATAAGATAGCGGACAGGCTAGCAAAACTTGCAGCAAAAGAAAATTTCGCTGAAGATATTGACAATTGGCTGACACCGAGGAACATCAGAATGAGTGGAGTTAGGTCTCTGGCTGCTCTATGCTCAAAACTAAACTATCACCGAGCGAAGGAATTACTCAAGCTCGGAAGAAACGAAGTCAAAGTTCTAACAGAAATGTTTATAGGACACGGAAACCTTCGATACCACAGACAGAAGATAGGGCTTAAAGAAGCATCATGTTTTACCCCATTTTTCTCGGTTGAAAAATGCAACAAAACGTAGCTTTGTCCTTATTGTCCAAAAATGTTTCTTGATTTAAAATTTATTATTGTTAAAAAATTTTTCTAATAACCTAATGGATTTTAAAATAACAGAAATAGAAATTTATTTAACTTACTAATTTTAATACGAAGACAACTATAAGAACAATTAAGAAAAGAAGAACTATGGATTCATAAATACACGACATGATTTGTTAAAAAACTATCATGTATACCACTCTATCCTGATTAGGAAAACGTTTTGCTTTCGAAGTATGACACTTTTATTATCTGACTCAGTAATTTAATTATTTATTATTATAACACTCAGACAAATAACATCGCTTTTAAACATTTTTGTAATCTTGCAGTTGTATTTTACTAATTCAAATTTTGAATTATTTTTTAAAGTATAAAAGAAACTGTCATAAGACCATTGAATATTAAACTTTAAAAATTGAAGTTTAAAATTTGTTTCATTCAACAACTTAGAATTCAAAGATTCAGTTTCAAAAATATGAATCAACGTTATCATTTTCAAATCACTAAATTGAACAAACAATCAATAAATTTAAAAATTTTCAAAATTACATCATTTTAAGCAATTTTAAATTCTCATTCCATCTCAAAATTAGTTGAAAGTTGAAAATTCACTGTTCACATCCAGAATTTGTATTTTTCTCGAACTTTCTCAATTTCAACTAATTGTAAGAAATATAATTTTTTTGTAAAATTCCGTGTTCCAATTCATAATTTAAATTTTGTCGAAAGTACCTCGTTTCAACACAAAATTACATATTTGTTGGAGAAATTAATTTTCCATTGCGAATTGTTTTCTCCTTGCTAAATAAAAATTCGAGCTCAGAATTGGTTAAAAATTAAACATTTCTAGTTTTAATTAATAATTTTGAGTGAAATATCCTGTGCCAATTCATAATTAAAATTTTTTTTTAAATATCTCCTTTTAACTCAAATTATAATTTTGTTTAAAGAATTCAACTTTCCACTCAGCATTGCTATTCTTCTACATAAATTCCAGTTTCCACTCAGAATTGGTTAAAAATTAAAAATTCCTTGTTCAAATTCGGAGTTATAATGCTTTCCATAAATTCTTTGTTTCAACTAAGAATCATAATTTTTCTGTAAAATTCCCTGTTCAAATTTATAATTTTAATTTTTTTGGAAAAAATCCCGTTTCAACTTAAAATAAAATGTATTCTTCCGAATAACTCCCTGCTTCTTTTACCTTGAAATTTGTTAAAATTTTAAAAATTCTCGGTTCGAAATCAGAATTATTATACTTCTGGATAAATTCTAATTCCAAATATAAATTTGTAAAAATAAAAATAAAAATTCCCGATTCAAATTAAAAGTTAAATTACTTTTCTTCCGAATAGTTTAAAAGTCCGTAAAATGCTTAGAAGTGTAATTTTAAAATCTTGAAACAACTACACGTTGTTTTAAATTTATATATTTTTGTTTATTCTGCATAATTTAAGAAATTCTCCTAAAATCTTCTGCATTCATTTTTGGCAATTTTTTAAATCTTTAAAATCTTTTTAAATATTCTTTTTAAATCAGTTTACTAAAATGAAAAATCATCTTTAATTTTCTCAGAACATGTTTTTTTATTCTTCTGACGTCAAAGAATTATAAGTGTGCAATCGATATGTTTACATCAATATTAAAAAATTTGACTTACAAATTAAATTTTGTTGAACAGAACTATTAAAATTGTAATTTTCATACTTTAGTTTTTTGTTTGTTTAGTTTTAAATATTTAATTTATGATTGCTGATTTCAATAAATAGACAGATATTTGTAAATATTAAGTAACTGTTCTTTTACTTAATTAAAAAATTTCAAATTGTGTGGTTTGAAAATGACTGACCTAAACATTGAAAGAAATGTGTTTACATAATTCCTGGATAGCATAATCAAGTTTGAATGAAGCCTCGGTCATGATAACGCTAATCCAACAAAAAACTATTTTGACGAAATATTTGTTTAAACTGTAAACAGGTGCTGATATTTATTCCTACCTGACATAAAGTTTGTCAATGACAATGCATATTTCATGAAATAATAAATTAAACAAACTTTCTCTAAAGTACAGGTGTGTCACGAATTTCTCGAAAGCGTTTTTGTCGCTTTTTTCAATGCCGATTTGGTAATTTGTAAAATTTGAAAAAAATAATGTAGCCAAATTTATACAAATAATTAAGAATCCGGTTTTAGTTCAAGGGCAGTGTGAAACGTCATCTCTGTCTACATAATTAAACTTAAAAAATTAAAAAATTGGCTAATTTAACATTTTTTTATTTACTTAAATAATAATTTAATTTAATTATATAATAAAATTTACATAAATATAATTTTTGTGAGAATCTTGAGAAAATTTAAAAAGCTTTTTAAGCATTTAAATGTGTCAGAAAAGAATATAGAAGATTGTAAAGAATATTTGATAAATTTTCAAAAATCTTTCCCAGTTTTTAAATATATCTAACTAGAATTTTTTTTAGAATTTTGGAAAATTATAAAAAATGTGAAAAAGTTCCCTCTTGTAAATTTTCTGAGGAATTTTGAGAACATTGTCTTATTCTCTTGAAAACTTTTAAAATCTTTTCAAGGCTTTTAAAATTTTTGGCTGCAATCTTTAAAAATCTAAATTTTTAAAAATGTTTAGGAATTCTACATTCTTTTTGAATCTCCTGAATTCTTAAAAATATACTTATTTAATTTGCTTGCTTCTTTTAAGTTTTCCATTGTGACAAAATTGGAAAACTTTGAATTTCTCGAAATTTAAAAAAAATCATTTTAAATGTTTCAAAAACTTTTTAAAATTTTTTCTCAAACTTCATGTTTCAAAATAAAAAATCATTTTAAATTTTCACATGAATCTTATGAAAATATATACTTCAATCTTTGCAGACCTTTTTAACCTTCTAATATTTAAAAATTTGTCAAATTTTTCCTGATTATTTTTAAAAATCGGCAGAATCAAAAGAATTGCCTTAAAATTATTTAGAGTGTTCTCTTGCCATTTTATAAATTTTTCATAATGTTTTGAAATCTTTTCAAATAATCGCTTTTGCTAGAAATGGCAACATTTTTTGTAATCTGTGCTAAAATTTTTTAATTTTTACACTCTTTTAAAAAATTTTAGATAATAATAAAAAATTTTTTTATCTTTTTTAAATTTTTTTGTAGAATTCATTACACAATAATTGTTTTAAATTTTCCGTATGAATCTTGAAAGCTTTTTTTCATTCACTTGACACCTTTCAAACTTCAGTTTAGCAATACATTTTTTCAGACCTAAAAAATTAAGAAAATGGTCCATTTAAAAAAATTTCAGAGATCTTGAAAAAAATTAATTTCCTCTAAATCTTTTAAAATTATTATTAAAAAGCTTATAGTTTTTGTCGAATTTTGCCAAATAAGTTTTAGCTTATTATTTTATTTTTCGGATCTTTTTGAAAATGTAAGAAAGTTTAAAAATTATATTTTGGTAGCGAAATGCTAAGAACAGAATTATTTTCCATCATAAACAATCTTTAACAACCTAAATTTTCTCTTTTATCCATAATGTTTAGAAAAATTTAAAAATAATAACAAAATTAAACAAAATTACAAATATTTTTAATTTTGATAAAAAAAACAGTTAAATTAAACCAAAAAATACAAATTTTTAGCAATTTATTCGAATCTTTTACAAAAAAGGAATAATAAATTCGATAAAAAAATTCCTAAATAAAAAATAAGAAAAAGTCTTTAACCAAATGTGTATTTTTATAAACGAAAAAATAAATATTTCAAGCAAAATGATAAATCGAATATTTATAAACACTGCTTTATTATTTTATTTAAGAAAAAATATTATAAATAATAATTATTATTGCTCTAGCAGAATATTTAACAACATTAGTTAATTAATTTATATTTATTCAAACCAATCCCATTTAAATTCGCAATTTATTTTCATTGAATGACGTAAATTTATTTTCAAATATTTTTTAATTTTTGAAACAATAAATTATTATTTATTTTCAATTAATAGTACTATTTAACCAATGATTTGTTTACAAAATTAAAAATTATTTTAAAAAATTTCGTTTTTTTAATTAATTGAAAATTAATGAAAATATTAATATATATGTAAATATTCCACTAGGCCAGTAGTGATCTTTTTTAGGGAAAAAAACTAATTTGCCAAAAAAATTATTTAAACAAATTCCAGTTTTTTAAACAATTAAAAACTAATGAAATAATGTTATTCAATATTCCACTAGATTAATAGTAATAATTTTCAGGGGTAAGAAAATAATTTTTGAAAAAAAATATTTAAACAAATGACATTTGTTTACATTATTAAAAATTCATTAAACAGTGATAATAAATATTCCACTAGACTAATATTAATAATTTTAAGTAAAAAAAATCAGAATACAGCGCTCAAAAAGTCGATGTAATGAAGAATTAACATTTTTGGTTTAAGGGTAGTTTTCAGGTACTCGTTGGGGTGGGTTAGGATTGCCAAAACCATATGTCTGATACTTGAAATTTTACATGGGAAACTTCAAGTCAAAACCGGCTTCTGTTAAAATAAAAAAAAATAAAAAATTAGGAAATTTCTTTTTTCCAATTTGGATTGAAATTGGTAGGGGATTATTTCCCCTTAAAAAAATAAGCGTTTTTGGGCCACCCTACTGCTAAGTTGGGAATTCACTTATTTTTGTTGATTTTTTAGATTTCAGTTGAAAAACCGTTTTCCTCAAAAATTTAACTATTTGTATTAAGCTTTTCAGAAAATTAACCTTTTTTTGTTGTTGAAAATTCGTTTCTTTTGTTGAATATTTAATTATTAGAATATTTGTTATTTTAAAAATTTAAAAATTGATTAATTATTCATGTACTCAGATAAAATTAAATTTTTTATAATAAAAATTTAATATTTTTGGTTGAAAATCGATTTCTTTGGTTAAAAATAAGTAGTTTTTATTTAAAACTCATTTTTGCTGAAAATTTCTGTATTTGTGGAAACTTCGTCTTTTCTAGTAAAATAAAAATCTTCTTGGTGACTAATTCACCTCTTTGGTTACGAATTTATTTCATTATTCGAAAATTAAATATTAGGTTGAAAATTCCATTAAAAATTAATAATTTGGTAAAAAATTAATCTTCTTTGTTTAAAATTCATTTCTTTCATTAATAAATGTGTATTGTTGTAATTTTTTGTTTAAAAATTACTTTCTTTTTTATTGAAAATGAATTTTTTATACTAGAAATTGAACTATTCTCTTTTGTATAAAATGATCTTTTTGGCAGAAAGAAAAATCTGCTTGGTTAAAAAATTAACAATTTCTTTGTTTATTATTGTAGGAAATTTATCTTTTGAGTTGGAAATTCAACTATTTGGTCAACTTTTTTTTGTTAAGCATTCATCAGTTTAGTTGAAAATTATTTCGTTGGTTTACTTTTGGCTAAAATATTTTTTTTGTCAAAAATTTGTCTTTTTGTTTTGAAAACTCAATATTTTGAGAAGATTTTTTTTTCGTTATTGACTGAAAAATCTATCTTTTGTAGGAAAGTCAACTATTTTGTTGAAAATTCCTCTTTAATATATGGATTGCAATTAAAATATTGCAGCATTTTAGTTATGTGTGTGAAGTTGGCAAGATTATTTCCTTACAATTTTTCAAATTATTCAATGGGCAAAAATTCAAAAATATTTGATACAAATCTATAATTTTGAAACATTGATTTAAAACCGAATGTGTTTTTTATTGTCTAAAATCGGTTTGATTTTGTTAATTATTATCGCAAAGTAAATATTTTAATGTATGCGCACTACAGCGCAGTTAATTAAAATCTTTCATCACATTTCATGAATGATCGGTTTTTATATATGCCTACCAACGGAATTCGAAAAATCATCATCTGCCTTTATGAGATTCTGAAAGCGTTCTTTCTTCCTCGGTTTCTTCTTATTCCCAGAATATGAAGCTCCTAATTAGCACTGTTATCATCTTCATGATGTATTTTATTTTGGTTGGTGAGTATAATAATAAAGCTTTTACTCAAATCTTAAAATGTATTCTAAAAATATAATGAGCATTTTATTAGCATTTTGAATTAGAAATTTAAAAAAATATTATTTTCTACCTTTTTAAATAATAATTGCATTGTCAACGTAATATAAAACATATTACAGTCGAGCCTCTCAATATGGCGCCTCTCAATAGGGCGCCTTCTCTTCATCAGCGCCATCTAGCGGTTTCCCTGGACACTATAAATAATTAAGCATGCAAATCCCTGAAATCAATTGTTTTCAAACTCTGTTACCCCAACATTTTCGTAAATATTAAATTTCGCTTAATTTCCTGTAAATAAATTTTACAAATTATGAATTGTTCTAATGCAAATAAGAGATATAAATTATTAAACTGTAGCGATAATAGTTTATAATTTAAAAATATTAATTTCATAATTCATTTTAGTATTTTTTCATGACAATAATAATACTGAAAATGCTGTGAATATAATAAATTATTAGGAAGGGAAATACTTGTTAACTTGTGTATCAATTAAAAGAAACCACAAAAAGTTGATCTTCCTTTATATCGAATATTTAAAATATATTTGTTTTTTCTAGATAAAATAACAATATAATAATTTAATAATTTCCTTTAATATTCCTTTAATTATATTTTTTATTACAAATGTGAAAATCGTTATCTTGAAATCATTCAGCGTGTCAAATATTTAAAACTCAAGTCTTGAGAAATCAAAACCTTTAGGATTGAAACGAATGAATAAAATAACTGTAAAATCGTACGTAGTATTAATTTAGATTTTTAAATCAGCACTATTTCGAATTTAAAAATATTTGAGTAAAAAGAAATTAAAAGATGAATTTCTTTTGTTTAATAATGAAAATAAAAAGGTATTCAACTCTATTGTTTAAAAATTCGAGGCACTGAAAATTCAAAGATTATATTTTATGATAAATAACTAAAAAAATGAACTTTTTATTTGCAATAAAAGATAATTTTATGTAATTTACATTTGAGGTTATGTCTTATCATACATTGCTTATTTCTCTAACAAACAAATTTTTATAAACGGTAAATTTTTCTTAAAGAACGAAATTTTCCAATCTCTCAAAAGTAATGTTATTTATATCCGTATTTATATCACATTTAAATTATTTGTTACGGCGGTTGCACATGCGCATTGCATTCAAACTGACTCTGCGCCATCTAGCGGTTTCGCCGGGTACTAAAACATAATGTCTTTAAACCTATGCATGGAAGTCCCACTATATTGCACACCTCACAGTGGGACAAAAAGCACTTTTTTTAATAAAAAATGTCCAGAGACTTAAATTTTGGTCCGATTTTAAATTTAAAAAAATTAAAGTTCGTCAAATTTTGAACAGCTTGAGGCTCTGAACTTTTCTCTCCTCTATTTGTTTATTAATAATTTTTTTGAAAATAGGAAAAAAACTGAAATTTTGTACATCAACATTTTTTACGCTTTAATAACTGATTAGGTAAATGAATTTTTAGAAACTCATAGAATACAAATAGTTTGTTCATTATTCCATCTATTTGTTATAAACCAATTTTATGAACCAATTAGCAAATATACTTATCATCGGTAAAAAAATTCTGTTTGCTAAAAGTGCTTTATGTTAATGTAGGACTGACATTAGGTTACACAACTAATTAAATAGTTCATAGTACCCACTGTTATAAACAATTCTGGTGTACAAGTATTATAAATGTATATTTCTTCAAATTATAATTTTCTTCCATCTCCAAAACGAGTTTAGGTATTCCTTAAAATAATAAATATGTAATAATATTTAATACAAAATAACAACTAAAAGGTTTATAAACAAATTGTTTAAACAAATTCAAAATTTTGGATTTTTATAGCATAGAAAAAAAATTTTGTGCACCGAAAATGTCTTAAGCTGTGGCGATGACTATTTTGAAACAGTTTCAATTGTATTTATATTTTTGTATTGTTTATTTTGCAAAGGACATTAATTAATGTATAAACATGTGTAATAGTTGAAAATTCAAAATATTGATTGATAATATTACGTAACTAATAATAATAGCAATAATGATATTTAGAGGCGTAGGGAAGTGGCAACCCCATCGCCCGAGAGTTCCGGCTCTTGCAGGCAGCCACGTTACAATGGAATAAGAACAGGCAATGGCCTCGAACAAACGCAAGAACGTCGCTTTTAAGTGGTCGGGGAAATTCAGGAGGGACATCCTTACCTGTTGGCAAGAAAGATCGCCGGCGCGAAGAGGATTCGTGCAAAGGTTGCATGAATGTTGGGTCAATATGCACCCGGAATATGCTCATAAAATGCCCCAGTATTTGAGAGATCAGGTACCCTTTTTACGCAGATGGGGATATGAAGCTCTTTATCAAGAATAACAAAATGCTCTAGAGAACACACTACTCGTTCTAGCAAGATTACGGCTACAGATAGCCGATAATATCAACATGAGAAATAGCAATTAGGAGATTAAAACTCCACTTAATGTTTTTCTCAGGATGGACAAGTTAGCTGAAGTTATTACTGCTCTCCCTCATTTGCTCCCTGAAGATGTTGATCTCTGGAGTCTGAAATATGTATTTTAGGAAAACGTGGTCTCCATGCTTAGCGAAACTAGCAGTAATGATACTTCTAAACGCTTGAGTAAGACTCGCGGGTGTATTGCACACCTTCAGTTTAAAATTGAAACGGCTAGACGGAATGCATCAAACGTTCAGTCCCTGATTATCTACATAACATCAAATAAGAAGTTCACTCCAAAAGTTAGAGCACTTGCTTAAAATATACGAACGCCTTGTAAGGAGAGCAAAGCGGATTCAGAAAAATTCTATTCACTAAAGCTATTCACTGACATCCTGAAAGAAAACATATTAATATCTACCGAGCCGGTATGGAGTGTAATAGTTGAACAACGCGGATGCAAGAGAGAACTGGCAGGTTGAATTCAAAAATATTGAGATGTATAAAAGAGCTTATGCTCTTGTGGCGGACAATCTTTGTCATAACATCTGACAAAAGACAAGTGACTACTAATTATGTAACATATAAAAGGGGGTCTTCCAAGGAGATTCTTTAAGTCTATTACTTTTCTGCATCTCACTCTTGCCTTTGCTAACTGTGCTCCGTAGCAAAAGCTTTGTATACCCAGGTGGCCTGCCGAAAAGAAGAAAATTTAAGGTCAACCACTTTTTATGCATGACGACCTTAAACACTTTGCTTCTTCAAAATAGAAACTTTCAATCCTTGTGGCGGCAGTATATAGGTACTCTAAAGCCATTAGCATGAGCTTTGGGACGGACAAGTGCGCCTGCGTCCACATTCACCAAGGAAAACTAGAAACTACATCAACGCGTGACCATCAGTATCTTCAACTCATAGGTGGAAATAACACTCAACATATTGGTAATGGAAAAACATGCATATCTTGGAAAACCGCAAGCGGAAACCCAAGATATTCGTGGGTTAAAAACGGCCCTTGAAAAAAGGTATCGCAAAATTCTCAGAAAAGTGTGGGCTTCCGAATTATCTGGGAAGAATAAGATCAAGACGACCAATATTTTGGACGTTCCCATACTGCTTTACACGTATGGTGCATTAAAATGAAATGTCGAGGGGTTGAAGTAACTTAAGAGAAGTAAACGGAAGATAATGAAAATCCATCGAAGTCATCATCTAGATCTTCTGTACCTCGTATATATCTCCCTCGAGATAAATGGGCTAGTGGTTTGCTGAGCTTAGAGTGTCCTCTTCCAAGAGCGGTTCTCACTACAGCCTGCTAAGTTGTAAAAAGCACAGATTCTCTAATGCGACTCATACACCAACCTGAAGTCGTCAATGTTGCGGCTTTTCACTACCGAGCCGCAGATAGGGCTGCCGAAGAGCTTGCTCTCCCATTTGATTCCAGCGACACTACAAATGGGGTAGCATCACTAACACCTTTGTTGCTTAAAATTCGTGTACAAGAAGCAGAACATTCGCTTCTACTGAAGGAACATGCTGATAAGCCCCTTCATGGTAAATTCTACGGCATTATAAGTAGAGGACAGCTTTCGATTGGTCTATCTAAAATGTTTCTAAAATCTGCTGGATTAGGATCGGAGAGGGAGGGATTTCTTTTTGCCTGTCAAGACGGTGTTATAGACACCTTAGTTTAGCGTGAGCGCATAATGAACATACCTGTAGACGATAGTATTTGCCGAGCATACAAGCAAGAGCCAGAAACAATTGTACATGTTGTCAGCGGATGCTCAAATAATGCACGCGTCGTGTAAATAGATATACAAAATGCGGCTCTAAAACTGTTATATTACTGTCTTCGGAATTTCTATCTTGTTGATCTAATGCCCGTCTTACCATACGCTCAAGGAGAACTTGATTCCGTTGTAGAGAATGATCTGTATAAGATCTACTGGGATTTCTCGTTTTCCACCACTCAACGTATCAGTGCTACAAAGCCTGATATTTTCCTTAAAGATCTAAAGACCAAGATAATTTACGTGATTAAATTCTCGGCACCAGCTGATGGTAATATCACGGCAATGGAGGAAGAAAATCGGGCGAAATATCGGGATCTTCTTTTCGAGATGAGTCGGCTGTACCAAGGCTACAAAGTACATCTTGTGTTTCTCATAATCGGCTGCCTTGGAGGTATGAAAGCTTAATTTTTCAGATAAATAAACAAAATCCTGGCTTGCCAGCACCAGGCACACACGATCTAAAGTCAAATCCAAAAGGCTGTTCTTCTGGGACCACTACATCGGGTCCGTCAACACTTTTCTTCCTAACACTGTACAAAGGTTAATTACTCTAAAAAAGTATCCAGAGGTGAAACCTTCACCTCCAACTGTGCCGTCTGCCGCGTAAGGTCATCCGCGGCTAGATACCGCACCGTGAGGAACAGGGTTGTACGAAATATCTTGCGTAAATTTTTCGCTCTTGCTTACCTTCTATCGAATAGAAGAATCAGGAGTGGATGACATACACGTTTCAGTTGCGTTGGGATTATTGGTTACTTTAAGGAACCATGATCGTAAGCATGATCCATTAATAGTTAGCCTTATAATACACTTTTTAATTATTTCATCTAAAACATTACCGCTCTATTAAAAATATACATAATTTATTTATAATCAGGGTGGAGAGTGGAGAGAAAAACCGAGCAAAGCAAAAAAGAAATCAGCAAATTATTGGAAATTAAAATAATAATTTTTACTTTATCTACAGTCGCAGGGCATATGAGTGAAAATAATTGTCGTTTTTATTTTATAAAAGGTAGTTGGTAAGGAAATAATATTTCTTTTGGGACAAGGAATTTTTGACGTCGAACAGGAAATTTTTTAAATAATTATAACTGAGATTTAGAAGAAAGGATTTTAAAAAAACACTGTTCCTAGTGCAAACTCTTCACAATTTAAAACTGCTTTTTTTTATAAATTTAAGAAAAGAGAGTGCAAAAGCAGTTATATCACATTGAAAGTGATTTCTGCGACAAAAATGTGTAACATTGACAATTTAACTGATAACAACTTGTATCTGATTAAATTATTTATTGTGTTGAAAGTCTTTAAAAAATTATTAGAGCGAAATCATGGGATTGAAACGTGCATCTCCGGGCTGTACCTTAGAGTAGAACAGCAAATAGTTCATTTTTGAAGCAAAAAATTAATTGTTAATAATAATGATTAGTTTATTTTTCAAGCAAGTTAGTTTATTTCTCACCCAAAAGTTAATTTTAATGTAAAATAATGAATCTTTAACTAGAATACTTGAATTTGTTACCAAAAAGAAGAATTTTTAAATAAGAAGATTAACTTTTAAAGAAAAAACTCATTTTATATGCAATAAAATCAATTTTATACCAAAAAAATCGATTTTTTAACAACATACGTGAATTTTCCACGAAATAAATGAATTTAAAATTTAAAAAGAAAATGTCAATTTTCCACCCGAAGTAATTCTATTTTCTACTGGCATGGTTACAGTTTTAGTGAAAAAATTTATTTTAAACGAACTAGCAACATTTTTATAAAGATATGAATTTTTAATTAACATAATAAATTCTCCAACAATAAAATTAATGTTTAACAAAAGAGTTCAGCTTTAAACCGTAAGTAGTTAAATTTCCAAGAAAGAAAGGTACATTCTTCACGAAAAATATTTAAAAAACATTAAAGTACAATTAGAAATATTTCCGTTTCCCATGTCAAAAATTCGTTATTTCAAGGGAAATTCTATTTCTTTGCCAAAAATCCCTGTCCTAAAATAAAGACGATAATTACTTTCACTCATATGCCTTGCAACCTTAGAGAAAGTAAACTATTACTTTTCTAAATTGACAGAAATTACTAAAATATTGATAACTTGAATTTTGCTGCGATCAATAGTAAATTCTCGGGTTTCTAATTCAATTCCCGGGGTTTTTTCAGTCTGATCTTTTCCGGTTTCACGTTCAATTCGCCAGCCTAATTATAAATAAATTAAATATAAACGTATATTTTTTAGAGAACGGAAATGTCTAGATAAATTAATAAAAAAGTTTATATTTATGCTAATTGTTAATGTTGAAATATTATCATTACTATTATTGGTAGTTAAGTAATAATATCCATCAATTTTAAAAATTTGCATCAATTAAAATTATTTATGAAATTAATAATTAAATTAGCGAAATAAACAACAGAAAAATATGAATACAATTCAAACCTGTTTTCAAAATGCTTATCTTTATATTCAATTTTCCTAGTATTAAATTACATCTTTTCACACAATTTTTTGGTTAACTGATTACAGCTGCTCTTACTGTTACTGAAAACTTTGCTCTTCCTTTTATATTCATAAAAAGTATCAAGTTTAATTGAATTCTAGTGTTTTTGCTACACATAATGATGCAAAAACGAGCCTACCTGATCGGAGCGCCATCTGTTGGATTTATTTTGAACTACAAAACCCATCCGGATCCTAAAATACAATCTACTTCACACACATACACGGGTGATTCATAGGGCTGCTTTCGACTTATAATCTCTCAATTTTTATTCGAGTTGTAGCGAGAATTACAACGCCAGCGCTGTCAATCGTCTTTTAACTTCATTCAATTGAAGAGAAATGAGAATTCCTATCTGACAGTTGCTTTTTTCTTAATGGTAATAAATAAGTTCTAATTCATCTACAATAGTCTTAATTTATTTCGGAGGAGATATATCAGTAAGAATAATTTTTTTCTTTTTTCTGTTGCTGATTCTACACGTTTCACCGAAATTTGTTCACTTTAACGTGATACAGTAGACGAGATCAGAATTATTTTCCTAACCTGGGTGAAACTTTTATGCAATATGTTTAATGTTTAACCGTTGCAAGTCTCACCTGCAAAAAATTTTAACTTTTGTTTTTTCTGTGTTTTAAATCTGGAGTCCCGATTTACAAGTGGTCGTCTATAAAACAATTAGCTTGTTCAGAGGGGGAAGGGGGTCACTGAAAGACTAAAATGTGCCACATGGGTAAGGGGGGCTCTAGTATCAAGTTTTATTCAATCTGATGACTTATAGGAATAAAAACATTTAACTTTGTTTTTATAAATAATTTCGTTTAGAAAATGTTGCTCATAAGAAACCACGTGTTTTATCCCTGTAACTTCTGCTGCTAGTTCTGGGTCAGTAAAAAAACCTTCTTGCGTTATTCCCACACGGAAAAAGCGAAGGTTAAATTTTGTTGTAAAATTTCCCGCTGTTAAAGTTTTCATGCTATTTGGCAAAAGTTTATCCTACAATGAAATAAAAGCTGTAGTCTGCTACGGCGTCCTTATCAGCAAGGGGTATACAGCAATGTATGAGTGAATTAGAGACATAAATCGGGACACCAGATTAAAAATGGAACAGAAAAAAACAAAAGTTAAAATATGTTGCACGTAAGACTTGGCAACGGTTAAAAATTAAACTTATCTCGGCACAAGCTTCACGAAAAAAATTTGTTCTTGCTGATATATCTCCGCCGAAATAAATTACACTCTTGTAGATGGATTAGAATTTATTTATTACCATTAAGAAAAAAGCGCAAAAACCAACTGACAGATGGGAATCCCCATTTCTCTGAAATTTAATAAAGTTGAAGGACGATAGACAGCGCTGGCGTGCTAATTCTAGCTACATCTCCAATAAAAATAAAGCAATTATAAGGCGAAAGATTATCCAGGCAAGGTTAAAAATCGGAGAATATCTTTAAGTTATGTAAAGTTTATCTGACAAGGTTAATTTTTGTTGCGGTGAATTTTTCGCATGGAATCAATGTGAACTATATCTTTCGTTTTTCCTGTGCATCATTGGATGTACCTAAGCTTTGTTTTACTGCATCTATTGCCAATCCTGTCATCTGTTGAAAAGCTTTGCAAAGTTGAGTCTTTGCCTTCCTTTGCAAATCTTAATAGTACATCTTTATATACTCGCCATACCTTAAAATCGAGTCGATAAGGTATATGCAAAAGATTTTCCAAGAAATGAATCCTAGCATGTGGTGCTGACAATCCATAATCATCTGACTTGATGCCTATAACTTTGCCTTTGACTCTGTCTAAGCAAATCATCTCTTTAGGTGTAGCTTAACGAATGTAGCAAGTCATAGACGATAAAGTTCCAGAAAGAGCCTGGCAAACTTTTTGCCCCGGCAGTGTCCACTTCATATCAGGTTTTATCACATGATTATTGAAATAGTTCTTTATTATTTTGGGCTTCATTTTATCGATTTCTTTCTGAAGTGATGATATTACTGAAATGGTTTTTTCTGAAGTTTCTTTTGTGAATTCCAATAGTATTAACCTGCAATATGATGTTGACGATGAATTAGGATTTTGCCAAACTACAGAATTTACCGAATCCTCTAAGTGAAGTCGAAGTGGTACCATTAGTACGATTGGAAAACCCTTTTCCGTTACTTTAATTGAATTTTGATAACATTCTTCTTTAGCATTCGGTACTCATGTGATACTGACTTTGAGACAAATCAGCTTCCTTTATTAACGATAAAGCGTCTTCTAGTGGAAAGGAATCTGGAAATCAGTCATGTTTTCATTTTAATCGAAAGGTAAAAGTAAATTCATTAATTTCCTTCCACGATAAAATGTGTGTTTATCCAATCTGCAAACTTCTTGTCGAAACATGCTTGAATATATGTTGAACTATGAAATTTTCTTTCAAAGTGGTGGCTTATTTGTTTAACTTTTTCGAATTGTTTGTCGCTTAAATTAAATCCTCTTTTTAAATTCTGCACAAAATCTCCCGAAACTTCATTGGAATTAGAAACCAAAAAAATCGGATAGGGCCTTTTCAAAAACTTTTAAAGTATCCACTTTATCTTTATTCGAAAACCATTTATTTGACAAGTAGTAAACTCAACAAATTGTTTTACAATTACCTCGAATAAATTTGTACTTATATCTATTATTGACAAAAAATCTTAGAATTAGAAAACGAAACAAATACAATTTGATGTAGAAAAGAATACAACTGTGAAAAGAAAGGTCTTAATCCAATGCACATATTCCTTTTGTTTGAGAAATTACAGCAATCATCCATTTGTTATAAAAAATATGACATGCGCCAAAGAAAATTATATGCCATTCCCCCTGCCACTTAGAAAATCGCCACAAATCTCAAATTTTTTCTTCCAGAATCAAGACCAAGTGATCCAACTAGTCCTGAAGCAAATACTGGTAATAATGATAATAATAATATTTTTTCTAAAAATTGTCGCAAAATTGTTCCAAAAATGTATGTTGGCCCACATCTTCCTCTTCCTCTTTGTAATTATAAGCGTCGACCCAGCCATAAAGGATTCGAAATAGTCATGAGGAAGAATGCAGAAACAGGAGAACTTGAATTTAGAAACGAACTTGACAGAATAATTTTTCAGTCAGTCAAAAGGGAATCACAAAAGTCAGGTTAACAATAGCCACCATGCAATCACGAGCACTGAAAAAAAAATTTTCTTTTGAAAAATATATATAATGTGCCTAAATAAAAAATGGAAACGAACTAAATTTACTTGGCTTAATTTTATTTAATTCCTGACTCAGACCTTTTTCCTATAAAATATTTGCAACACGGAAAAAGTTATTTTTGAAAATTGAAATGACCAAAACTCTAGGATAGAGCATACAAATGTTATAGAATCCTGCAAATATTAAAAAAATTCACTTAGAATCTTTCAGATTTTTTTGTCAATGTTGAAAATCTTTTTAAACATTCTCCTAAAGTAATTTTTTAAAATGCAAAATAATTTTAAATTTTCCTAGGAATTTTAAGAAAATGTTTTTATTCCTTTTAAGGATCTCATAACTTTCAAAAAGCTTTTAAATTTTTTGTTTAAGTCTGAAAAAATTTACATTTTGCTTTTAGATTAGGATACAGCTATTTCTACAGTATTAGGTAACTTTAAAAAATCCGAATTTTTCATGAGAGCTAAATTACATTCTGTAAAATCAAAATTAATATTTAAAGATAAAACGAAACTTCACTTCCGAATTAAAGTGTTT
Source organism: Druon quercuslanigerum (assembly GCA_010014905.2). NCBI lineage: Eukaryota > Metazoa > Arthropoda > Insecta > Hymenoptera > Cynipidae > Druon > Druon quercuslanigerum. The sequence continues at coordinate 20,763 of JAAAKG020132753.1, forward strand.
CTGACATGAGACCAAAAATGTAGGATTAACAAAAATTTACAGTTTCGATAAACAGAGTGTGAAAGTTAACAATCTCAAAGTTACGGAAATCTAATTTTGAGAAATAAAGTTTTCAGCTAAAATGATGAATCATTCACCAATAAAATTGATTTTTGACGATTTTTATTTTTGACTTAGTAGCTCAATTTGGAATGAAAAGGGACTTTATTCGCTATTCAAGAAAAACCAAAATCTTAAAAATTTAATCAGATTGTTATATCAGGAAAAAGGGTTTTGGGGAAGTAAAAATAAGAAGGTATTAGGTGAAAATTATTTCACGGACATTTTGTAAGAAGCGACAGAAATCTAATTTAAAAAGCTAATAGCAAGTAGTTGTTTTCTCAGCTGATTACACTCTGATTATTTTTTTTTCTCACAATGTGCAATTTAAGCTTTTATTTGTACAGTTTTCAAAAAAATATGTGCGTATAGTCGTATTTTTTGAAAAATAATTTTTGTTCTCTTTAGAATTTTCATAAATATAAACAAAAATGTGTAACAGGTATCTTTTATTGTTTCGCTTGTAGAAAAATATCTTTACTTGTTTCTTTTTTAAATTACAACTGTTAATAATGATGTTGTTGCATTTTTCAAAACTTATTTTAAGTGGTCCAGGAACTTAGGATAAAAAAAGTGTTCACTATAAAAAGAAATGATTGTGTTTTTCTTCCGTTCGAGAAAGAAAATTGTACACAAAAACAAAAACTTTTAAAACCATAGAATTTTTAAAATCTTTTTAACGCTTAAAAATTTTTATCTCCTTGTTATGTACAGCTCGCATAAGCCTAGAATCTTTTATTGGTAGATAAAAAGCACTCTCGAAGACAATATTTATTTATTTAGTAAGCCACTATCTTAAATTCTATAATGTAAATATTATACATAAGAGTAAGAGAGACAGAGAGAGAAGCAGCGTCAGCGGTGACCTCGGCAAGGCGGCAGGGCAAGTACAGGCGAGGAACGCGAGGAGAGCGCCAACGAAGCTTGGAGCGCGCATCTCCCTCCACCGATTTCTTACCCTCTCCACGCCACTCCCAAGCAATGCCCACGCGGAGTCTAATATATAATGGCGCTCACTGGCCCAGAACGTCACTTGCTTGGAAGCTGGTAAGAAGCCACAATCCTACAGTCGATAGCCAGCCCGCCCTAGGATTTGCGAAGCACTCTCACCGTTGCTTTCCAGACGTGAACATCTCTTCACTACCTTTCGCCTGTACTTAACTAACAATTTGCTAAGAATAAATAAAGAGGCTTTACTTTGAAAACAATTTACAGTTGGTCACTTAATTTTATCCCCCCCCCCCCCTTCTCTATTTCCTCCGTTAACGGGCTAGCTGGCATACCAGCTCGTCCGCTTCGGACGAAACAGTTGACATACCAACTCTTACCGCCGAGACGCTTACTCACTTCTTTTTTCTTCCCGTTCCGTTTGGAGATTATTCTCTTTGTTTCTTAGTTTTTCATCCACTCTCTTATATCTTTGTACTATTTTTATAAAATAACTGTATTAAAAAAAGGTTACGGACTCGAACTTTTTTTAAGTAATACGGTTACTTTCGACTCTTCCTGAGCGGTCGTCCCTAGGATTGATTTAAAAATTTTTTAACGTTTTTAAAAAAATATTTTTGTATTTTGCTATTATTTGAAATCAAGATACGAACCTGATGATTTTTCTGAAAACACCTGCAGCTTTCGATTGATTTTATTTATCAACTATTGTGTATAATAATAATACGAATCGGTATTTTATCAATGTTATTAAAATTCTTTTAATATTATAATAAGCTCAATTGGCTCAGATTGGGAATAATGTTTTAGAAAATGAATTTTGGAAAACCATAAATTAAATACAAGAATAGATGTTTAAACAAATTTAATAAAAAAGAGTTATGTTTAAAAATTAAATATTTTTGTTATCAGAGCTTTGTTTTTTCTACGTATGCTCAAAATTATGTCCACCTTTATTTATTCAGTGACAACTTATGCTATCCCAAATACTATTCCATAATGTTTCTTTTAGTTCCAAATTTATCTTTTCTAGCCAAACATTAATAGTTTTCGTTAAAATTAGTGTTTTTTCGTAGAAAATTAATCTTCTTGCTTATAAAATTTGGTTGAAATCTCGTTCTTGGTTCGATTAAAAATTAATAATTTTTTTTGTAAATTTAATTATACGACTTTTGGCTAAAAATTGAGCATTTATAATTTAAAATACAACTATTTGTTTAAACATTTTTATCTATTTTGTCAAAACTCAATTTTTTTGTAGAAAATTAATGTGTTGAAATATCAACAAGTTTGTTAAAAATTCTTCGTTTTGTTTGTTAAAAATAATTCCCTAAACTAAAAATTGAACTTATTCAATTTTTGGTTAGAAGTTAATATTTTTTATTTGAAAATTCAACTATTTGGTTCAAATTCTTTTCAGTTCTTTGTAGTTAAAAATACATTTTTTTCGGTGTAAAATTCATAATTTTCGTCAAAAATTAATATTTTTGGTTAAAAATTTATATAATCTGTTGAAAATTCGACTTTTTGCGATAAATTAACCTCTTTAATTTTAATTTCACCTTTTTGTTAGAATTTTAACCATTTGGTTAAAAAATAATTTTTTGTAGAAAAACTTCAGCCTTCGTTCAAATTCATCTTTTTGGCCAAAAATTTATCTTTTTAGTTGATAAATCATCTATGGGGATAAAAAATCCTTTTTCCGCTTAAATATTTATTATTTGTGAAAATAATTTTTTTACTCAAAATGTCCTATTTCATTCTTGCTTTAAAATATACCATTGACCTTTTTGTTTAAAAATTTGACTTACCTCGTAGAAAATTATTCTTTTTGGTTGAAAATTCATCATTTTATTAGAAAATTACTTTTTTTGTTCAAAAAATTTTTTAGATGAAAAATCTACTTTTGTGTAAAGAATTCTTGAATGTTGTCAAAAATTCGTTTTTATTGGTCAAAATTCAACGACTTTAGTAGTAAAGTAATCTTCTGGTTTAAAAATTCATCTTTTTAGTTGAAAATGTAACTGTTCGTCAAAAAATTCTTGAATTTTGTTAAAAATTCAAAATTATAATAAAAAATTCAATTCTTTGGTTGGAAATTAAACGCTTCTGTTGAAAATTCCTTTTTTTGTTGAAAAATTACTGTGTTAATTGAGAATTTACCTATTCCAATGTTGCTCGAAAATGATTCTTTTTTAAGTAAAAATTGAACTTCGATTAAAATTGGCCTTTTTTTGATTAAAAAAAAGTTTTTTTTTTTAAATTAATCTATTTTAGTTCAAAATTGCACTTTTTGGTTCGAAGTCCTCGTAGTTTGTTAAAACATTCGTCTTTTTTATTATAAAATTATTTTTTTTATTGAAATTTCATATATCTAGTTTAATAATTCCACGAAATTGTATAGAAAATTCGTCCTTTTGTATAAGAAGTTCAATAATTTAGTAAAAAAAATCAATTTTATAGAAAATTCGCTGCTTTAATAATTTGAAATTTTTTTTTCATTTAAAATTTAAGGAGTAGGGGTTAAAAATTTCTAAAAATTTGTCTTTGGCTGAGTAACGGATGGTGAGGACTGGAGTTAGTGCCCAAGCTCGGGTTAGGATTAACGGTAGTATTGAGAGCAGCATTATTGAGAATGTGAACTGTATTATCTAATAAAGATATTGTTTCCACACCAAAAGTTGTTTTCTCACACCTGAACAAAAGTTAGGCCTTATTTAAGAGCTAAGTCTGTCTGTCGTCATAGTCATTTTCGTCGTTGCCGTTGACGTTATAGTCTGTAAACGCACTTTTAATTTTGAAGGAATTGTCCGTTTATGCACATTGTTTTAAGGTCTCAAAAGATAGGATAAGTTTGTTAGCCATCTATTTTTGACTAACGCAATGTTTCGAATGATAGCCGAAATTTGTATTCAGAAGAAGTTCTAAAATTTTTTTAGAAACAATGTTTTAATAATTTGCCCAGTTTTTTTCGAATCGTAAAAAATTTTATTGAAAATAAATAATTCTAACAAACCAAATTGTTCTTCTCAAAAACATCCACAATTTTTGTTGTGTTTATATTTTTATATGATGCATTGGTTTTTAATTGTCAAAAGTATTGTTAAATTAACACTAACACAATAATAAAAAGAATGAATAATATTATAATATTTTAAACAAATTAAAAATAAACTGCAATGTTTATTTAATCTTCTTAGGCGAAAATGTCTGGATGCGAATTTCGCATGCTTGTGAGATCACGTGAACACGATGTTTTAAGAAGGAATGATTAATCTGGCAGGTTGTTCACATGCACTATTCTAAAATTCTTCGTAATTGGGTGACGTGAGCCTAAGAGACAGTCCTGGGTTTCTGTTGCGTTCATATCTATAATTTTACCACTGATCATGTTTATTTTCACCCGTTTTTCAAGCAGAGAATTAAACTTAACTCTGGATGTATATATTCCACGAAAATATATATCCTTTGTGATCACAGCAAAGACGTCGCCATTGGATGTTGATATTACCGTTTGTACGTCAGTTGGCATGGGCCCAAGTTGACAACCTTTCCCTCTTAATTGAAGTTGTTCATCGTTTGGGAAAGTGTATTTCCGTAACTCGAATAGCCGGTTCGGATTCTTGTTGGGAATAAGTCTAAACGACCTAAGTTCTTCAGGTTTAAGTGTAAGTAGGTAACGTAAAGAAGGTTGTCTGACAGGGGAAGACCTTCTGCTGGCACGCAATGGCCCGGACCTAGCACAAAGAGAAGGGTCGGAAGGAGAACAGCTAGAACTGCGAAGAAGAGTAGGTTCAGTTGGAGGGGACCTGGACCGTGCATGAAGAGAAGACTGAGTGTCAGGAAACGTTAACCTGACATGAAGAGAAGACTCGGCAGGAGGAGATGTAAGCCTGGCACGAAGAGAAGGCTCGGGAGAATGAGACCTGGACCTAGCATAAAGAAAAGGCCTAGGCGGAGATGGAGACCTGGATCTGGCATGAAGAGAAGGCTCGACTGGAGGAGACACAGAGCTGGCACGAACAGGATTATTGATAATTGTGATGAATATGTAAATAATAAAAAATTTAATTGATTTGTTCCCAAACTAGAATAATAGACTCCATTTTTCAAAAAAATTTTATATGAATATTTTAAATTTTAGTGATTAAATAAATGGAAAAGACCTTTTAGGAGATTGCTGTTTTTCAGGAAAATTCGAAAGTCCGGAACGAGGAACAATTGGTATGGGTGCGCCATTAGGTAAGCATTCAAACTGTAAACTCGAATCTAAAAATAAAAAAACAGATAATTAAATTTTCCTTGTGTATTCTATTCCGGCATATCTTTTCAGGTTTTAATTTCCTCTTCCGGCATAATTTGTTGTTCGCAGAAATTTAGATCAAATTCCTACTTATTTCCACAAATAAAGTTTGAAACAAAATAGCAATTTTGGGATAGAATATAGATTACAACGCACATATTCTGATTTGCATCTAGCTTAAAAAGTGTACTTATAACAAAGGATGTATCATATTATTATATTTACCAATAAAGCTGAGTATAAAGGACAAAGGTACGGCAAAAGGAGAAACAATCTTCATATTTTCTGACAAGAAGAAGAACACTGATTAATGTATGTATGAAAAATTTGACGAACACTGTTTCTGCAGCTTCATTTGACTATAAAATACATATATCATATTGCCATTATCTCTGATATTATCAGTGTCTTGGTTGTCCTTCTAAAATATTCACGTGTCGACAGAATTAGATTCATGGAAAAATTTAGTAATTAAATTCGTTGCAATACATATCACGCCTTACATCGTTCACGTTTAGGCAGAATCCATTGTTTAATTGTATGTATGTATGTACGTATGTATACTTAATCTCTCCTTTTTACGATTTTGAAGGCCACCGTATCCCTGTACATATATTTACAAATCCATCCTTACCATAACTTAAGAACTAATTACATTCTACTATTTTGCAGTTGGTTAGACGCTCGGACTTCACCTCAGAGGTCCGGGGTTCGATCCCTGAGCCGGTACCTCTGGAAATTTTTCTACGTACCTTTATCGATGTTCTGGTGGTTCGGAGCCCACCTTAAGCTGTAGGTCCCCCCATCGTGTACTTGACTGCAACCCAGTCCGTCATTGATGGGATAAAAACCCAGGCTTTGTCCAATATGTTGGGGGCACACTGCACTCATCAGATCACTTGATTGCATTGTAAAAATGACAGCCCCGTGCAAACTACTCCAAAAAATATTTTTAAAAAATCCAACTCTAACCGAAATGCCTTAAACATGTTGGGCAGTAACCATCTTAAGCTTGTGACAAAATTTAATTGGAATAATAATAATATTAACTCTACGAATGAGCGATCTTCTAGGGCTTCCGTTTCCTCTTACCATGAAAATTCGTTTTCCACGATATTGAAATCAATTTTGCTTTTTACTTTCCTTTTTCAGGATTACCCGTTTGGCTCAGCTCTTCTCCCTTACTTTCCCTTACTTGTTCCAATTTTTTCATCCACGTCGATCCCTGTCCATTAACATTCATAATCCACCTCACACACTCATCCACACCCAACCGTCCATTTTCCTTTCCTGTACATCTCTCTAATACATGTGCCCATGACTCCATTTCTTATCTACATACCCTACAAAGATTCTCCTCTTTATCCATCCAATATCTGCATGCTCTCACTCCTTCTCCCATTCTGAACCCTTTTACCATCATATCCCATCTATTTTACCTAGAATCCATCATCTTTGTCCATCTCTCTTCTCCTTGTTTTACTAATAGCTCTAACTCTTTGCCCTGACATTCCATAACCCCTTCTCGTATATTACAAACACTTCTTATTTTTCTCCTTTCTTGCTCCCATTTTAATTTCCCAAATTGCCGTTCGCCTCATTCTTCCGAATTTAGCCCCAACATGATTGTGTTATTCTGCTTGCCTCTCCCCTTTTTAGCTTCTCTTCAAACAAATCCGTTGTTCAATTAAAGTATCTAACTAATCCTAAATTTTGAATAATTTCACATCTTCCGTCATTAAAATCAATTACCCCGAGAAGACCAAAAAATGTTATTAAAGGAATTTTCGAGTGCACGATTCAAAACAAAGCTTTGCTCACACAACATTACACCTTACATCTTCTGACCTAACTTATCCTGCCCCAAAGTAGACAGTGCAATTATTACTGCAGTCTTTAAATCCTTTCATAAAAAAAATCTTCGCGCTGTGCTCCGCACTCCTTTTAAGGACGTCTTTGAACGCGGGATTCAATCCGAAACCGTTGAAGCGGAGTACTTTTAGAGAAACTGACAAGCTTGGATAGCCGAGCTCTCAGTTCTGACTGCCCCATTGACACCAGTGCTTTTCTATCTTAGGCACCGTATATTCCAATTTCAGGAGCCTACCTCGAGATCACGCTCTTCGAAGAAATCGCGTATTCATAGCTGAGACCAACAGGCTCTTTTTAGAAAACCATGTGAAAACTGCAATTTTGAATGTTGCAGAGCTCGCCGCCTGAGAAACAGGCAATCTCTACGCACTCCTAGCCTCCACATGGGTCATCATTTTTGTCGAGGGTACAGCTTATCATTCACGAACACGTAACTGATTAAGGCACCAAAGGTCGAACCAGGTCGAACATCAAAGTTAATATATCTACCAACAATAGTGCGAGACGTTTCGTGATGGTATTATTAAACCTACCTCTTCTCTATTTAGATCAGCTGTCATCATTGCTGGGAAAGAGGATGGAGAAAACAGGTGTTACGTTGATAACCGTCGATTGCATAAAGCGACCGTAGATACTCCAAAATGTTCTCAACTCTTAAACTTTAAAGTGTTTACTGGCAATTCCTCCTACGTTTGAAACCGTGCCAGTACACCTCTTCCTTCACGCCTAAAGGCGGAAAGCTTGAATTCAAGGTAATGAACTGGCAGAAGCACCTTTGGGACCTCACGCTTCTCTGTAAACGCCTTGCAACGCTTAATGATCTCTGCCGCTTTGTCAGTACTAACGGCAATTTTGCCCAAATCGTTAATATTAAATCGATTAGGAACGCTTCCTACCCTTCGGACGCACAAAGAACTGTGCTCCTTTCTAGGAATCTGCAACTGCGTTTAATAATGCGTACTAAATTCTTCTTCTATTCTTACCGGGTTGTCATATCTTCTTTCGACAAAGAGGCCTTACAAAATCACGCTAGGAATATTCATGGATGTCGAGACCGGTGCACCAAACTTCCACGATCCTGCAATTGTCAGCTGCATGAGTTATTCCTTAAAATTTTTGTCCTTCAGATGATTAAGAAGTATCTTGCGATCGTTTGGTTAATAAAACGCTATCATTCTTCCTTAGAGGATCAAATTCTCATTCTAGTAACAGATATTCAAACACTAACCTGTGTAGATAGCCAGAAACATACTTCCGACAAACTTACTTGTTGCAACACAACTTCGCGTCACCCGAATTCCAACGAGATGTGTCCAGGCAGATCCCACCACAAAACAAATGATACCACCTACTTCGCCCTACCAATCCTATTTCAAGCTGTCATAGTTTCCCAGCAAGAGACATTGGTCATTTACCGCGACGCTCTACGTTGGAGAAAACTGGGTAACCGTCAACCCGAAAACCGGGAGGAAGCAAGATCTTTAGAGTAAAGTCCATTGGACCAGTTTGATTTTTGGTACTAAAGAGTACTCGACCATTAATGGTGATTGCCAGTGGGATTCTCAATAAGGAAACAGGTACTGTAAAAATATCACAATTCACCTATTACCACTCGCACGAATGAAGCCTTTTAATTCTGGCAACACATAAAGCGTCAGATTCGCCGCTATGCTTTCGGCTTTCACATCTGTCTGTGCTGCAAGCTTGTATGCGCCAGGTTAACCGAAACTTAACAGCCCCGATTGACTTGTGGCGCAAGAGAGAAATAAATATTTGAAAAAGTAAATATCGATTTAGCTGGGCTCTAATTTAGCACACGAGGGTGAAACCGGTTTGTAATGGTTGTGACCAATTTCTTCACTTTTGGGTAGAAGTGCGTTTATATGGCCGGAAATTTATGTTACCATTTAGAAAATACTAACAAAAATTAAGTTTTTTTCACCAAAGGAGCTTTCCTTTAACGGCAGGAAAACATCACTATTTTGTTATCCTCTTGTACCACTTAAAAATAGGAAAAAAGCAACATTATCATTATTAACAGTTGTAATTAAAAAGAAAAAGAACAGGAATAAAGATAAGTTTCTATAAACGAAGCGACGAAGGATACCTGTAACACAATTAGATTAAAAATTATTCTTTGAATATCTCCATTATTTTAAGAGTTTGTCATCCAAATGTAACAGTTGGATTCTTAGTCTTTATTTAGAATCTTTTTGAAATTAATATAGTGCTAAATAGAAGACTTTTGGACTTCAAAGCTTCTCAATCATTTTTTTAATCTGTAGGTTTTGCAATGTTTAATTTTAAAAGGTTAAAATTTAAAAACTGTTAAAGATTCTGATTACAAATGTACATTCAAATATCACAAATATTTGTGATCAGAATCTTTAACAAAATAATCAGAATCTTTCAAAATTGTTAATGATTCTAATTACAAATACTTAAAAATGTGATAAAAATGCAAGATTTAATTTGATTGCGAAAGTATCATTTTTCAAGTGTACACATTATGAACGAACATTTTGTCAGAGTTTATTTTTGTTGAAAAAACAACTAACTGTTATTAAATTTTTTTTAATTGCAATACAGTCGCTTCTTAAAAAATCTTCATGAAATAACTTCCAACCAATAGCTTCTTAGTTTTACTCTCCCAAACCCTTTAAAACATTTCGCAATTGCTTAAAAAATTTATATTTGATAATATTTTTTATACACCAAATCATGAAAAGCTTGTATTATCTAGAATTATTGAAATTCTTGATAAACCTTAGGAGTAAGATTTTCCTTTTTGGAAAATTTGCAATTGATTTAACAAACTAAAAATTATTAGAGTGGGACGATGGTCGTGGGGGCTAAAGCGCAGGCTTTGGACTTGCGGGTTCGATTCCCGCCACGCACTCCGGAAGAGCCATGATGACTTATGCGTTGAACACTAGCCTAGCAAGGGAGTTGTTTATCCCACAGATCCAGAGAGTCGTGGGACCAGGTTTTTCCAGAAAAAAAGGTTCTCTAAGTACTTAAGGCTTTTGCTCTTGGTGGTTCGGAACCCACCTTTTACTGTAGGAAAAATGTAAACCCTTAGGGGACACATTAGAAGCTTCCATCCAAGAAGTCTTGTAGTAGAATTAGAAGGAATATCAGAAAAGAAAAGCGACAATCTGACTCAGGAATTCTAAAAAAGTAGCAGTCTTTTAATCTAAAATAATGCTGCTTGGGGACATTTACTACAATCTAAGGTGGTGCCGAATAAATAGCTCATGCGGAAAGTGGATGGATATCACGTACACAAGTGCTTAATTGGTTAAAATTTTTGGATGCATTCACTTTACACTGTCCTATTTGGTGAAAATGCAAGAAAGTTTATTATATGGTTTCCAATCTTGATGGAGTATAGTACATATTCAAACAAAACTGCACTGGAGGTCAAAAATGGTTTTGAGGGTATTTTGGAGAGAGGGAACCAACGAGCATCCTTCTTAGGAGTTCATTTCCGAAAACATTTAAGGGCTGCAATCGAACACTCAAGAAACGTATGTGGAGGTGTTTTTGGATAAAAACACTTAATGCTACATTAATACTTTACAAAAAATTGTTAACGCATACAATAATGCTCGTCAATCCAATACAGAATGACACTGTCTGAAGTTAATTAATAAAATGCAGCAGAAGTGGTAGCAAATAATCAACGGCGATTCTGTAAAGAAAAAAAAAGCCAAAAGAAAGCCTAAATACAATATTTAGGATCTCGCTAGAATCAGTCGTGAGTAAGGGGTCTTTGAAAAAGGATTTTAGTTTTGCTGGAGCAATGAATTATTTATTATATGACGAACTATCGCAAGAAAATATCAAGCAGACTACATCTATGAGTTGAGTGCCAGACCTTTACCAGATGAAAGAAAATAACAGTCAATCGACTGAGCGAAATTTCAAAAACGAATAAAGTTGGAATTCTAATTTTCAAATTTTAAATTAAGCTTAACCGAAACAAATGACATTTTGAGGGTATGGTGTACCGGAATCTGAAATTCTCTACCACGTTCCCGCTAGCCCAAATCAAAAAAAGGATAATCTGCAAACACTGCAAAAAATTAAAAAGTGAGATTTTTATATCGTTATAATCGCAAAAATAAGATACACCTAATTAATACAATCATTTTTTCAAATTGTTAATAACTTTTTGAAACAGGTAGTTACAGACTTTAAGCAATTATCGGACGGAGATATCGATTCTTCGCGATTTCGAAGATGTTCGTTTATGCTTACTGTATTCTCCGGAATCAGAAAACCCGGAGAAACAGTTTTGTATTTTAAGAAACTTCGTAATTGTTGCAATATTAAAATTTTGAGAAAAAAGGTTTGAAATTTGAGAAACGACTTAATTTTTTTTAAAAATACAGTAATTTTTAACCAAATAGTTTCATTTTTTACTGGAGAAGATAAATGTTAGACCAAACATCGAAAAGTTTAATTCGCACTCAAGGAAATCAATGTAAAACTACAACAAGTTTTAACAAAATAATTAAGTTTTGAGCAAAAAAATGTTTTTCAGGTAAACCTCGTCAATTTTACTCTGAACAAACTCTTCGAAAACACCTAGTTCGAGGTCATCTTCAATATATATCGACTCCTCCTAAAGCTACTTCAGTAATTACTTCTGCAGAAACAGCTTCACAAATTCATCCAAAAATACTTTTAGCTCACCATTCTAGTCCCGCTAACCCTCTACAAGGTTCTCCAAATGCTGGAAATCCACGTCGACCAAATCCGTCTAGTTTTGTTTTGTCTTAAATAATAATTGTATGTTTTCTATAAAATCGGAAGTATAAGATAAAGTACCGACCTGATGATATATCAGATTACTTGGTATCAAATAAAGATATTATTGATCTGTCCACTGACAACTGGGTCCACTGCACGCACTCCCAGCTACTGCATTAGCCATTATTTTTCTTAAAGGTACAGCTCATCTGGAACCCGTCTTCCAAGATGCTTTTTACCTCAATACTTTCCACGTGAGCCCTGATGTTCGAACCCATTTTACTCTTGGGCGGCTTTAGTTATCTAAATATCACTTCATCGACGATCACGTGACCGACTACATATTCATCGTCACCTTAGCTCGCAAGGTTTTTACCTAAACTCTCTGACGTAAGCTTATGTATTTGCCCCCGTAAGCACGAACATTAAAGTTAATATATCTACCAATAATAGTGCGAGGTTTTCGGCGATGTTATTATTAAACCCACCACTTCTCTATTCAGTTCAGCCGTCGTCATTGCTGGGAAAGAGGAAGGAGAATACCTCTGATGCTTCAAAATGTTCTCGATTCTTGAGCTCCAGAGTGGTTACTGGCAGTTCCCCTGATCTTTGAGATCGCGCGAGTACACCTCTTTCTCAACGCCTGGAGGCTACTTGCTTCAACTTACGTTAATAAACTGGCAAAAGCACCTATGGGACCTCACTCATGTCTATGAATGCTTAACAGGCCACATTAATCTCTGCCACTTTGTCAATATACAAGCGGAGGTTTTTCCTAATTCGTTAATATTGAATCTATTAGGAACAAAATGACGCTAGGAATATGAAGGAATTTCGAGACGGATAAGCCAATCTTTAAAGTTCATGCAACTCTTAGCTGCATGTATCATTCCTTAAAATTTTTTCTTTAGATGGATGTCTATACATGTGGCATATTTGCTACCCTCAGCCAAGAGAAATGCGACGATAAGCGAAGAGTGATCTCATTCGCCAGTGCCAAGATCTCAAGCACCAAACCGAAATACCACTAAAATTAACAGGAGTATCTCGCGATCATTTGGGAAACAAAATGCTACCGGTCTTTCTTAAAGGATCAGATCTTCATCATACGAACAGATATTAAAACGCTATTCTGGCTGGATAGCCGGAAAGATACTTGCGACCAACTAACTTGCTGGAACACACGTTCGCGCCATCCGAATCCCAACGAGATGTTTCCAGGCAGACCCCATCATAAAACCAATGCTACCACCTACTTGGTCCTACCGCCGTGAACACAGCCCGAAAAACGGAAGGGAGAAAGGTTTCTAGACCAAAGATAAGAAAGAAATTATCCCACCAAAAAACATATGCAAATTTTTTATAAAACCTCGTTATCAAAATATATTGAAATAACAAACTTAAGTTTTTGAAAAATTTATTCATTCTCTTCGTCTGCAACGAAACTTAAAAAATGGTCTTCAACGTAAAGCTGCTCGCTTTGAATGGAAATTCTTTATCTTTAATTTTAAACTTATCCATTTTTTACTTTAGATTTAAATACTGAATTTAATAAATCGCGATGTACGCTTTGAAATTAATTATTTTAACGACCTAGTTTCAACATCTTAATTTAGGACCCCTTTGTCTATCTGTACTTATTGATAGAAACAAACCTAGGATATTGCTAAAAATTTTATAGGAGAGATTCGCAGAATAATTTATTTCAAGTATTTTTAGAAACAAATCAGGTATACATAAGTAAATAGTTCAAAGAAAACAAATTTTAAGAATGAATATTGAAACTAAAGTAAGCGACAATAATAGAGAAACTAGTTTATAAAATTTCGTAATTTTTTAAAACTTAGGTCTTAGAGATCTGAAACTCATAACGTCGCATAGCTAATTTAATTTATAATTTGCGTATCCCAAAGCGATAATGAAGCGAAAGCCATTGAACACTTATTACTTTTTCAATAAATAAACAAATATAACTTTAAATTTTAAATTACTCCATTAAATACATTAAATACACAGGTACTGAATCCTGACAATAAAGCTCGTTCTAGTGATTTCTGCTGCTTCTACTAAATTGAAAGTTTTCTAGGCCTCAATTACTAATCCCGCGTATGATCTGATATCGAGGAGAACTAGGACGAGAATTAGAAGGAGAACTAGGAAGAGAATTAAAAGGAGAACTAGGACGAGAATTAGAAGGAGAACTAGCAAGAGACGATGCTGGTGATGGAGGTCGCGTATCAGTACTACGTCGACCCTGGAAAAGGTATATTTCATCATAATGAGCGAGCTGATGAGCAATCTCATTATTGTTACGAGGGATGTGTTGAGTGCCATATAGATGCGCCTGTTGAGCCTGATGTTGAAGGGCCTCTAGATCCTGTTGGGCCTCATTGTACCTCTCTACCGTGTTTCTAGCACTTTGAAGTATCCACGGACGCTGTAAATAAATATTATTTTAGTGTTCATTTTAAGTATTGAAATTAGACACCATTTGTGGAATCCCAAGAATGATAAGAAGTAAGTATTATCTGTTAACTAGTTACTATAGAGTTTATTTGGACTAACACATCTTAGGGGGGCGCAACCTTGAGTAAGAAAACCAGGTATGACAGGTTTTTGAAATGATGTATTATGAAATATCTCAGAGATTGTCGCGAATTTATTGTGAAATCTAACAAATTTTTCCGCAAGGATGCTCGAGTCGTGAAAAACAGAAGGCGAACCATCAATCGTCTCTAACCGTATTACTTTTAGGGGTACCCCTCCTACGTACCTTGTCCCAACTACCACAGTATTTAAAACCCAAGATAAAGCCTGGAGGTTGTCTTTATGTTTAAAAAATGCACACTGTCAACTTACTCTTTCAGCCACGTACCGCTCTGAATAAGTCGCGAAGCGTTTACGTCACTGCGAAACAGTTAACGAAATGAGCATTAAAAAAAAATCTCTTAAGTTGTGGCTAGATATGGTTGTCTTAAAAGTCATTCTTGACAGAGCGCATAGTTCTATACTTAAAACAAATAATGATTCACGCCTTATGACTCCAAGAATTCAAGATTTTAAGAATTTTAAAAGATTTAAAAAATGAAAGGAATTTCTGAGGAATTCTAGAACACTTTAATTAACGTTATTTGCAAACGATTTTAAGGGAATTCTAAGGATTCCAAGGGATTTGTACGGATTTTAATAATTTGAAGAATTTTAAGATATTTCACAAATTCTAGGGATTCACCCTAACTCGGGGCTCTTATAAGTTGAAAACCTATGCGTCTTAATTGATAAAAAAAGGTTTTAATCTATCTGGGACAGTGTACCTACTTCTTTCTCAAAAGAAAATCCACCGACAAGTGATAGCCATTCTCCGCGAGTAACGGGCACAGGCTCAAAACGTATTGGATGATATCTGGATCTCCTTCGTGTTGGCCGTAGTATAGTAAATGAATTCAAAAGAATGTATGGAACAATTTGTCGATGTTGATTTACTGCAATAATGAAACCATGATGCCTTATTTGTTGACCATTCGGAACCATGAGTCCGTCTATGTGTTCCATACCAGAAAACTGATCTTGATATTCAAGACTTCCGCGATTCATAGGTGATTGTGAACTATATTCTGCAAAAATGCAAAGTAGAACAAAAAACTGAAAAAAAATTAGTGTATATATGCTCTTAGAGATGGATTAATAGTAAGAAGACTAAAATGTGTGTCCGCAATTTTAATGCCATAATGCCGGATTTGTTTAGGGAGGACGTAAGCTTAAGGGTTGAAGTAGTTCGATTTGATTTGAGTAGAGAGTTGCATGTAATTTCAGATTGTTGAGTTAATCATGAGTCAAAATTTATTATTTAGAAAGTAATCCTTATTCTGTACAACTTTAATAATTTAAAAAACTAGAGCATTCTTTAAAAAATAGGAAGGCCCTGCAATTTTAGCAGAATCAATGCAAACTGGTAAGAACTTTACTAGGGTTGAAGGGAAATTAGCAAATATTTATAAACTAAAAAAACTGGAATTGAATTTAGGGGATGGATCAATTCTCTTTTCATTATGTATTTTATTACGATTATTTTCAATAATTTATTACCTGGGTTTTTAAAACTTTTTTAAACGCATTTTTAAAATATATTTCTATTTCTTAAACGAATTTCGTATAATTTTCAAATGACCGACGCACATAAACATAAAAAAGGCATGAACAAAAAAACAGACGCTAGTATAACTTGGCACTTTTCCCGCTTTCGTATTTCGACCAAAATTCAGTATCTTACGAACTCTCGATACGTATAACCATATATGCTTATTGCTTACTTTTTAAAATTCTCAGTAGAAAAATATCAACCCAAGGAGACTCTCTTGGTTCCATCCCCATTCCCAACCCTTCCTTAGTAATTAAAGTTTGTTGAGACGGACGGACTACAGTTTCCGCAAAATAAATTAATGCCATAAAGGTGGTATATAGAGTGGGGCGATGGTCGTGGGGGCTAAGGCGCAGGCTTTGGACCCACTCTGTCGGCTTGCGGGTTCGATTCCCGCCTTGCACTCTGGAAGAGCCTCGGTGGCCCA
>JAAAKG020132754.1:0-14404 GCA_010014905.2 Druon quercuslanigerum
AAAAAAAATCAGTAATACATACAAAGTATCTCGAATGACGAAAACACGCGCGCTCGAGCGCGTGATCGGTCTCGTTGGGTTAAAAATTTAACTATTTCGTAGAACATTAACCTTTTGTTTAAAATTTATATTTTGTTGCTGATAAGTCGACTGAGATATTTTTTGGATATAAACTCTTTTTTCTGAATTTTTTTTTAAGATCGTATTTTTAGGAGAAATATTGCATCTTTCTTGGATAAAAATGCAACTATTTTGTTAATAATTAAAATATTCCCCGGAAAATTAAACTATTACCCAGAAAATTTACGTTTTGTTTAAAATTCGTATTTTTGCGTTAAAAAGTGAATTGAAATATTTTTTGATAATAATTTAACTCTTTTTTTGAAAACATATCTTTTCGATTTTAAAATTCACCTGTCTTAGTACAATTTTCATTTTGCTTGCATAAAATGCAATTTTTTGGTCAAAAATTTAACAACCTTGTTAAAAAGTCATGCTTTTTGGCTAAAAATAGCAGAAAATTAACTTATTATTTATACTTCTTATCTGTTTTTTTCTTTATTTATCTGTTTTAGAAGAAATTTCATCTTTCTTGAATAAAAATACAACTGTTCGGATGAAAATACAACAATTTTTGTGAAAAGTCATAATTTTTGGTTTAAAACTCTTCTGTTTTGTTGAATATTTAAATATTTCGTAGAAAATGTACTTTTTATTTTAATTTTTCATTTTGGTATTAAAAAAAGAACTAAAATCTTTTTTGTATGAAAATTCAACTTACAAGAAAATTTGTAACTAAAAATCGTTTAATCGTTATATCGATAAAAATTAAAAATACTTTAAGAAAAATTTTATCTTCCTTGGATAAAAATACAACTGTTTAGTTTAAAATTGATATTTTCGGGTTAAAAAATGAACTGAAATTTTTCCTGGCTAAAAATTTAACCTAAAAAAAAAATTTTCGTTTTATATAAAAAATTCATCTGTTTTATTACAGATTTTATCTTTCTTGGATAAAAAATAAAATATTTGGTAGAGAATTCAACTTTTTTTTGGTTTAACATTAATTTTGTGACTTAAGACGTAAATTTTTCATTTTTTAATATTGATGTTTTTTAGTTGAAAATTCTCCTTTTTTAGTCAAAAAAATAATTTTCTTGTTTGCAATTGAATTTTTTTAGGGGAAATTCGTCTTTTGGTTGGAAGGTTAAACAATTTGTTGGAAAACTTTTATTTATTTCTTCAGTGAAAAATTTTTCTTTGTTGAAAATTCGTCGTTTCAAACTTATTACAAATTTAAAATGGCAGTATATCATTATCAATGATCAAAAAGTATGAAAATGTTTTTGAACCTTTGGATACAAATTTAACATTTTTTGAAAGTTTTTTTTTTATTAAATTCATGTGTTAAAAAAATATCATTTTTCTTAAATAAAAATAGAAATGTTTGTTTGAAAATTCCACTTTTTTTTTTAAAATGCCATACCTTTAGGTTGAAATTTAAGTTGTTTTGTTGAAAGTTAAATTATTTAGCATAAAATGTACTTTTTATTTAATTTAATATCTTGCTGCTGAGAAGAGAACTAAAATCCGTTCCGAACAAAAATTCCACTATTTAAAATTTTTTTTTGTAAATTAAATGTCTATCTGTTCCAAAAGAAGATCCATCTTCCTCAGATAAAAATGCAACTGCTTGGCTCAAAATTAAACTAATTTGTTAAAAAATCATACTTCTTGGTTAAAAATTCGACTATTTCGAAGAAAATGTACTTTTTCTTTAAAATTTATATTTTGGTATTGAAAATTGAACTGAAATCTTTTCTGGATTAAAGTTAAATTTTGAAAAAAAATAGTCGTCTTTTTTAAACTCCTCTTTTTGAAAAGAAATTTCATCGTTTTTGGGGTAACAATATAATTATTGGGTAAAGAATTCCAATATTCTGTTAAAAATGCATCCTTTTTGGTTGAAAAAATTCATCTTTTGTATTTAAAATTCCATTTTTTTATAGAAACTTATTTTTTGTTACAAAATTCATAATTTGATCTTGATAAGTCAACTTATTTTTCTCTTCTATTTGATACAGAATTCAACAATTTATTAAAAATTTAGACTTTGTTATTGAAAAAATTCGTCTTTTTGGATTGATATTTTTTGAAATATATTTTTTAAACTATTGTGCTTATTAATTTGTGTCAATTATTACCTTATTTTAAATTCAAAAATATAAAAAATGTATGTTAACATCTAATTATCAGTATAGAGAAATATTTTCTGTTTTAGAAACAAATTGTATTTAAAAAATTGCAAAATAATCATGATTAGCTCCAAACACTCGCAAGACCTAATTTTCGACTTATGGTGGCTTTTTGCGACCTTATAAAACAGAGTTATGGGTGTGACATTTAAAAAGTAATTTTTGTTTGGTTCTTTATGGTTTATTTTTATTTTCAACTCAATTCCCTAATAATTCTCCTAATTAAAATCAGCTTTTTCATAACTTTTATCCTGGCTTTAAATTAAATTTTTTTATAAATAGTTGGTAAATAATCACTTCATAAATTAAAAAATTATTTTGAATAACAGGTTTGGAGTATTTTTTCTTGAATTTATAGACAATGTATCAAACAAGTAAATGCTACCAAACCAAACAACTTTGATATAAATAAGCAACTTCAATTCTTTGAAAAATATAACAAAATAAAATTATTGGTTGTTTTTTTCGGTTGATAATGAGATAATGAAAAAACGTTTGGAAATTTCAAAAAAATTTAGAAAATATAAAACCATCCGCTAATATGATTCATGTGATGATACTGCTTTTCTTAAGATGAATGTTCGAGATTTAACTGGGTATGTAATATTTTCCTGACTTGTTCATTATTTATAAATATTATGACTAAACATTTTTTCTATATGCCTCTAAGTAGCTTCACCTATTATTATAAAACCTAATTTTAATCTCATACTTTCTAAATAAATAACTTTTACTTTAAAATAATTTGTACTTTTGAGTTTGCTATAGCACAAACAAGCAAGTGCTTCCATACTCAACCAATTTTAAATAAACAAGCAAGTTCAAACCTTTTACGAACATAACAAAATAAACTGATTCATAGTTTCTATTGTTTATTATAGTTGATAAATAGTCACTGCGTAAATAAAAAATATTTTTAAATAACAGTTTTTGATTGTTTCATGAAATCATACACAATAATCTTCAACAACTGTTTGGCTAGGCTCAAAATTTGAATATTATTTCGTATAGGAAGAGTAACATTTAAATAAAATTTTAACATGTTAAAAAAGAATAAAATATAGGACGAATGGCTTATATATTTTATCCGATATCATTGCTTTCTTGGAAATTAATGTTCCAGCTTTAAATTGGTAGCAAATGTTTTTCCCATTTCTTCTGCATCTCTAGAAAAGCCAGATAAGTCGAGTTAGGATTTGACACTAAATTGCCAAAGAAAATTTTCAAAATGTGTTTATACAAATAAAAAAATATGTGTTTTAGATTGTGCAAACATTTAAAAATCCAAAAAATATCCTTTTTGGTTTGTACAAAAATGGTTCATTTATCAATATCATACTACAACACTTTTTCTATTCACTTCAAACTTTTTTCCCCTATTGTCAGAAAACAATCTCAATTCAATATTTGAATGTGAAATATAATTAAAAAGAGAAAAGAACTTTTTAATTTTTTACTCTTTTCAGATAAATGACTTGACACGTTAGACTTTAGTATGAAACTAATTTTTTAATTTTGATTTTGTTAGCGGAAATAAGGAAGTGCTGGCAAATCAAAAAACTTTTAAATAAACAAGCATGTGCATACCTTTTATGAAAATAATAAAATAAACTAAGTCGAAGTTTTTCTTGTTTACTATAGTTGATAAATAATCACTGTGTAAATAAATTTTTTTTAATAACAGTTGTGGATTATAGTTTCATGAATTCATACACAATAATCTCTGATAACTGTTTGGATTGGCTTAAAATGTAAGTATTTAATTTTTATGGATATCTAAATAAAATTTCAACGTGTTAGAAAAGTATAAGATATAAGATAAATGGCTAATATATTCATTCGAATAGTATTTCTATCTTCAAAATGAATGTTACAGCTTTAATTTGAAATGTAATATTTTCCCTATATCTTCATCATCTCTAGAAAAACCGCCAAAGCTAAATTGGGTTTTGGCTCGAAATTGCCAAAGAAAATTTTCAAAATGTGATTTAACAAACTAAAAAATACATGTTTAAGATTGTCCAAACATTTGAAACCCCTTAACATATCATTTTCGGTTTGTAAGATCACATTTTGAAATTTTTGTCTGGCAATGCCGTGTCCAAACCCAATTTGGCTTTGGCGGTCTTTCTAGAGATGATCAACAAGTGAGGAATATATTACAATTTCAAATTACCATTGAAATTTTTTTTAACATTGTAATTTTATTTAGATAACACTAACAATTAAATATTTACATTTTAAGCCAATCCAAACAATTATCAGAGATTATTGTGTATGAATTCATGAAACTATAATCCACAACTGTTGTTAAAAAAATTTATTCAGACAGTGATTATTTATCAACTATAGTAAACAAGAAAAACTGCGAATTAGTTTATTTCGTTATTTTCGTAAAAGGGATGAGCATGCTTGTTTATTTAAAAGTTGTTTAATTTGGTAGCACTTCCTTATTTCAGCTAGCAAAATCAAAAGTAAAAAAATTAGTTTCATGCTCAAGCTTAACGTCTCAAGTCATTTATCTAGAGAGATTAAAAAAATGAAAAAGCACTATTCTCTTTTTAATTATGTTTGACATTCAACTATTGAATTGAGAATGTTTTCTGATAATAGGGGAAAAAGTTTGAAGTGGATATAAAAAGTGTTGTAGTTATGATATTGATGAATAAACCATTTTTTTACATTTAAATGTTTGCACAACCTAAAACACATTTTAAAAGTTGTTTTTGCAATTAGGTTCCCAATCCTAACTCGCCTTATCTGGTTTTTCTAGAGATGCTGAAGAAGTGGGAAAAACATTTTCTACCAAATTACAGCTGAAAAATTAATTTCCAAGATGTTACTCTTCCAATATGAAATAATATTAAAATTTTTAGACTTTTCAAAAAATTGTTGAAGATTATTGTGTATGAATTCATGATACAATCCAAAACTGTTATTTAAAAACATTTTTTTATTTACACAGTGATTATGTATCAACTATAGTAAACAATGGTAACCGCGAATTACTTTATTTCGTTATGTTCGTAAAAGGTTTTGAACTTGCTTGTTTATTTAAAATTGGTTGTGTTTGGCAGCACTTGCTTGTTTGTGCCATAACAAACTCAAAAGTACAAATTATTTTAAAGTAAAAGTTATTTATTTAGAAAGTATGAGATTAGGATTAGGTTTTTATAATAATAGGTGAAGCTACTTAGAGCCATATAGAAAAAATTTTAAGTCATAATATTTATAAAGGATGAACAAGTCGGGAAAATATTAGATACCAAATTAAATCTCGAACATTCATCTTAAGGAAAGCAATATCATCACATGAATCGTATTAGCGGATTGTTTTATATTTTCTATATTTTTTTTTAATTTCCAAACGTTTTTTCATTATCTCATTATCCACCAAAAAGTACCTCAGTCGACTTATCAGCAACAAAATATAAATTTCAAACAAAAGGTTAATGTTCTACGAAATAGTTGACCCTCACATATCCTATCATATCCTTTTCGGTTTGTAAAAAAACATTTTCTTCGGCAACTGCATGCCAAAACCTAAGAAGACTTTTTAGAGAATGGCTCAATTATCAATATCATAACTTTAAAAGTTTTTTTTACCTAGTTTTTACTATTATCATAAAACAATATAAATTCAATAGATGAATGTCAAACATAATTAAAAAGAGAAAAGTGCTTTTTTATGGTCTTATGGTCCCTAAAAAAATAACTTGACTCCTTTCCTGAAAGCTAATTTTAACTTTGAGTTTGGTGTGAATTAGTTTTACATTAGATGTTCCTAGATGGTAAAAACTACTACGTTACAACCGCATTTGTAAATTCGAAAAGCATATATGAATGAAGAATGAGATAAAGTGTTCGAGAGAAGTTGGTTAGGAAAATAAAAGAATAAACCTAAAGAAACCGGTTGTGGATCATTAACTGGATCAGTTGCTGATGGCAAACATGTGAAGATGTCTCGATGTGTTTGGTTTAGCGCACGTGTCTTCTCAAGTGGTCAATGTTTACATAGTTCACTCTTAGGAATAGGTAATTATATTGACCTAAACGAAACCGACTTTTTGATTTTTGAAAAAAAAAAATGGAAGGAGCGGCAATTCGTGGGAGGGTTAAAAGCCCGAGGAAAATATAAAATATCGTCACCAGATTTAGATTGAATAAAGAATTAGTAGCACACAAATATTAATTTATTAATAAAAAATAAATAACAAAAATTAACTCCCAGGGGTTTTAAATTTGTCAGGGAATTTCAAGAAACAACTGAAACAGTAAGGGATTTTTTTGATAAACTGAAGATTTTAAAAACTTAGGGAATGAGCATGCATATCAATTTTGTTAATTAAATAAAAGTAAAATTATGTGGTTACAAATTGTATTAGTTTGTTGAAAATTTGTTTACGAAATTAAAAATGTTTGATGAATTATTGTTTGATTTATTGACTCAAGAATCTTGTTCCAACCATTTAGTTAAAAATTAATTTGGTTTGGTGAGGATTCAACTAATTTGTTGAACATTCTTTTTTAGTAGTACTCAACTGTTTTTGGGTAAAAATTAAAATCTTGTTTGGTTAAAACATAAACTATTACAACTTTCATTGAGAATTTTTTTAAAATTATTTTCTTTTGCGGTTAAAAACTAATTTTTAAAAATAAAGAATTAGCATTATTTCATTTTTGTCTGATTTTTTTTTTGGTGTTTAAAGTTCATCTATTTTATTGAAAATTCATCTATTGTTTTAAAAAATTATTATTCTAGGTAAAAATTATTTTCTCATTGGTGGATATTTATTTCTTTTGTTGAAAATTTAACAATGTTTTTCCAAATTTGTACTTTACAGTAGAAAATTCATTTCTTTAAATAAAAATATAAATATTCTATTATCGGTTACAAATTTATCTTTTTTGATAAAAATTCGTATTTTTTCTGTTTTAAGTTGATTTATTTTTTTGAAAGTTTGCCTTTTGTGGTAGCAAATTATTCTTCTTCGTGAAAAATTATGTTTTTCGATTGGAAATTTATTTCTTTGTCTGACAATTTAACGATTTTGTTGCAAATTTGTACTTTAAAGAAAAAATTAATTTTTGTAATTAAAAAAATAACTATCCGATTATTGGTTACAAATATATCTTTATTGTTAAAAATTTATGTAAATTGTTAAAAAGTTCTTTTTTTTTGTAAAAAAACTAATCTTGTTGGACAAATAAGGAAAAAACTATTATTTTTTTGTTAAAAATTAAAAATATAATTTTCTAAACTATAAATTTATCTTTTCTGGAAATGTTGTCTTTTTGGGTACAAAATTAATCTTTTTGGTCAAAAGTTGAAATTTAAATGAAAAACAATTTTTTCTGTTTAAGATTCATCATTTTGGTTAAAAATGTATTTCTTTGTTTGAAAATTAACCTTTCTTTAATATTCGTTGCTTTTTGGTTTAAAATTAAACTTTTTACTGAAAATGTAACTATTAAATTTAATTTATTATTGATCTTTTTAGTTGAAAATTTACTCAATTGGTTTAAAACACGTCGAATCGAAATTCATGTATTTTTATTAAAAGTATGTCTTTCTCTTGAAAAATTAATCTCCTTTGCTAATAAATTTAGTTTTTAACTGAAAATTTATCTTTTGTAATTAAAAATTCATGTAATATAATGTTCTCATATGAAAATATAACTTTTCAATTTTTTTTTGCAAATCCATGTTTTTGTTAACAATTTGACTCTTTCGGGGTAAAAATTGCACATGATAGGTCAAAAATTGAATTATTTGTTTAAAAAATAATTTTGTTAGTTAACGATTTGGCTTTAAATTGAGAATAGAATCATATAATTTTTAGTTTAAAATTAATTATTTTTACTAAAAATTCAACTATTCTATTTTTTCTTTAAAGTTTTTCTTTTTTAGTTAAATATTCATGTAATTTGTTAAAAATTTGTCTTTTTTGATACAAAATTCATCTTTTTGGTTGAAAATACAAGTATTCCATTTTTTCATCGAAATTAATTTTTTATTAAGACATTCTCTATTTGTTTGAAAATTGACCCTTTTTTGTATGAAATTCTTCACATAAATTGAAAATTTTATGATTTAATTGAAAATTTAGTTTTTGTTTTCTAAAAATTTAATTTTCTTTTTGAATTTGAAAATTTATAATCTTTAAAAAAGAGTCTTGTTAAAAATTCATTTATTTTGTTAAAAATATGCTTTTGTCGGTAGAAAATTAATTTAATTACTTTAGACTTTATCTTTTTGTTAAAAAAGTGATTTTTTTGGTTTAAAATTCAACTATTTTTTTGGAAATTTTGTCTTTTTGCGTAGAAAATTTAATCTTTTTTCTCAAAAGTTGAAATTTAAGTGAAAACTCATTTTTTTCAAGGTTCTTCATTTTGGTTAAAAATTTATTCCTTTGTTTGAAAATTAATCTTTTTTTAATATTTGTTTTTTTTTTTTTTGTTGAAAATGAAACTTTCTAAATGAAAACGAATCTATTCAATTTAATTTATTATTTATATTTTTAGTTGAAAATTCGTTCAATTGGTTTAAAACTTGTATTTTTCAGGGTTTAATTAATTTTTTTAATTTAAACTTTTATTATTTTAATTTAAGTTCAAAATGTATTATTTTTATTTTAAAACTTCACTATTCGGTTTAAAATTAAAGTATTATTTAAAATAATTATGTCTTTCTATTGAAAAAGAAATCTTCTTTGCGTAAAATGTATTTAACTGAAAATTTATATTTTTTAATCAAAAATTCATTTCTTTGGTTTCAAATTTTACTATTTTTCTAGAATATTTGTCTTTTTGAGTACAAAATTAATTTTTTTGGTTAAAAGTTGAAATTTAATGGAAAAATAATTTTTTTTTGTTTAAGGTTCATCATTTTGGTTGAAAATGTATTTTTTGTTTGAAAATTAACCTCTCTTTAATATTCGTTGCTTTTTGGTTTTGGTTTTAATAGTATATTTTTAGTTTGAACATTTATTCAATTGGTTTAAAACTCGTCTTTTTCAGGATCGAATTAATTTTTTTAATTCACAATTTTATTATTTTAATTTTGGTTAAAAATTATTATTTTTAGTTCGAAACTTCACTATTAGGTTTCCAATGCATGTATTTTTTAAAACAATCATTTATTCCTCTTGAAAAATAAATCTTCTTTGCTAAAAATTTAGTTTTGAACTGAAAATTTATCTTTTTTAGTTGAAAATTTATGTTCTTTGTTGAAAATACTTTTTTTTTGTAAAAAAATAATATTGTTGGACAAATGAAGAAAAAATGATTATTTTTTTGTTGCAAATTAAAAATATAATTTTCTCAAATATACATTTAACTTTGCAATTTTTTTTGCAAATCCATTTTTTTTAATTCGACATTTTGTTTGAAAATTTATGTGTTTTTGTTAAAAATATGTTTTTTTTCTGGTAAGAATTGCGTTAGATCGGTCAAAAATTGAATTATTTGTTTCAAAAATCATTTTTTTAGTTAACGATTGGGTTTTAAATTGAGAATAGAATTATATAATTTTTAGTTAAAAATTCATTATTTTTACTTAAAATTTAACCATTCTATTTTTTCTTAAATTTTTTCTTGTTTAGTTAAAAATTCATATATTTTGTTAAAAATTTGTCTTTCTGGATACAAAATTCATCGTTTCGGTTAAAACATTAATGAATTGGTTTAAAAAATTATTTACCTTTTTTTTGAAAATACATCTATTCCATTTTTTTCTTCGAAATTCATTTTTTATTAAGAAATTCCTCTATTTTTTTGAAAATTGAAATATTTATTTAAAAATTGATATTTTTTGGTAGAAAATGTTTTCTTTTGAAATTAACTCTTTTTTGTATGAAATTCTTTATATTAATTGGAAATTTTATGATTTCATTGAAAATTTAGTTTTTGTTTTGTAAAAATTTAATTTTCTTTTTGAATTTGAAAATTTATCATCTTTAAATAAGAATCTTGTTAAAAAATAATTTATTTTGTTCAAAATTTGTCTTTGCAGGTATAAAATTAATTTAATTACTTTAGACTTTTTCTTTTTGTTTAAAAAGTAATTTTTTTCGTTTTAAATTTAACTATTTTTCTCGAAATTTTGAATTTCTGGCTACAAAATTAATATTTTTGGTCAAAAGTTGAAATTTCATTTAAAAAAACAATTTTTGTGCAAGGTTCATCATTTTAGTTAAAAATGTATTTCTTTGTTTGAAAATGAACCTTTTTTTAAATATTCGTTGTTTTTTGGTCGAAAATTAAACTTTTTCACTGAAAATTTCCTAAATATTAAATTTAACTCATTATAGATATTTTTAGTTAAAAATTAATTTAATTGGTTTAAAACTCGTATTTTTCAGGGCTGAATTAATTTTTTTAATTCAAAATTTTATTGTTTCAATTTTGGTTCAAAATCGATTATTTTGTTGTTGCAAATAAAAAATATAATTTGTCAACTAAAAATTTAATTTTTCAATTTTTTTTGCAAATCCATATTTTTGGTTAAAAATTATACATTTTGTTTCAAAATTCATGTGTTTTGTTAAAAATATGTCTTTCCGGGTAAAAGTTGCATTTGATCGAAAAAAAATTGAATTATTTATTTAAAAAATCATTTTTTTAGTTAATGATTTGTTTTTAAATTGAGAATATAATTATTTAATTTTTAGTTCAAAATTCATTATTTTAACTAAAAATTTAACTATTTTATTTTTGATTGAAAGTTTTTCTTTCTTAGTTAAAAATTCATGTATTTTTTTAAAAATTTGTCTTTCTGGATACAAAATTCATCTTTTCGGTTGAAAAATTAACGATTTGGTTAAATAATTATTTGACTTCATTTTTGAAAATATAACTTTTTCATTTTTACTTCGAAATTCATTTTTTATTAAGAATTCATTTATTTGTTTTAAAATTTATAACTTTACTTAAAAATTGATCCTTTTTGGTCGAAAATTATTCTTTTTTTTTAAATTGAACCCTTTTTGTTTGAAATTCTCCACATGGATTGGAAATTTGATGATTTAATTGAAAATTATTTTTGTTTCGTAAAAATTTAATCTTCTTTTTGAATTTGAAAATTTATCGTCTTCAAATAAGTATCTTGTTAAAAATTCATTTATTTTGTTCAAAATTTTCTCTTTGTAGGTAGAAAATTATTATTTTAGGTAAAAAATTATTTTCTTTTTGTTGGAAATTTATTTGTTTGGTTGAAAATTTAACTATGTTCTTCCAAATTCGTACATTACAGTAAAAAATTCATTTTTTAAAATAAAAATATAAATATCGTATTATCTATTATAAATTCATCTTTTTTATTAAAAATTCGTATTTTATGGTTGAAAATTTTTTTTTCAAATAAAAATATTACCACTCTATTTCTCGTTAAAATTTTTTTTCTGCTTAATGTTAATTTTTGTTTGATAATTTTTCTTTTGTAGTAGACAACTATTCTTCTTCGTAAGAAAATTATTTTTTGGGTTGGAAATTCATTTCTTTGGTTGAAAAATTAAAGATTTTGTTGCAAATTCGTATTTTAAAGAAAAAATTAACTTTTCATAATTAAAAGCATTACTATACTATTATTGGTAAAAAATATACCTATTTTGTTAAAAATTGATGTAAATTGTTAAAAATTCTTTTTTTTTTTGTTAAAAATTAAAAATATAATTTTCTCAACTATAAATTTAACTTTAAATTTTTTTTGCAAATTCATATTTTTTGTTAAAAATTCGCCAGTTAGGTTCAAAATTCATGTATTTTGTTAAAAATTTATCTTTCTAAATACAAAATTCATATTTTCGGTTGAAAAATTAATGATTTAACTAAATAATTATTTACCTTTCTTTTTGAAAATACAAATATTTTATTTTTTCTTCGGAACTTATTTTTTATTAAGAATCCATTTATTTGTTTGAAAATTTATATATTTAGTTAAAAATCTGATCTTTTCTGGTAGAAAATTATTATTTTTTTTAATTGGCCCTTTTTTAAATTCTTCACATGGATTGGGTAAAAACTCGTATTTTTCAGGGTTGAATTAATTTTTTTTTAAATTCAAAATTCAATTATTTCAATTCTGGTTCAAAATGCATTATTTTTAGTTAAAAACTTTACTATTTGGTTTGAAATTCATGTATTTTTTAAAATAATTATTTATTTCTCTTGAAAAATAAATCTTTTTTGCCGAAAAATTAGTTTTTAAATGAAAATTTATCTTTTTAATTGAAAAATCTATGTACTTTGTTAAAAATTCTATTTTTTCGTAAAAAATTAATATTGTTGGACAAAAGAAGGAAATATTAATATTTTTTGTTAAAGATTAAAAATATAATTTTCTCAACTATCAATTTAACTTTTCAATATTTTTTTTGCAAATCCATGTTTTTTGTTAAAAATTCGATAGTTTGTTTCAAAACTCATGTGTTTTGTTAAAAATATGTCTTTCTGGGTAGAAATTACATTTGATCGGTCAAAAATTGAATTATTTGTTTAAAAAATAATTTTGTTAGTTAACGATATGGTTATAAATTAAAAATAGAATCGTATAATTTTTAGTTATAAATTCATTATTTTCACTGAAAATTGAACTATTCTACTTTTGCTTAAAAGTTTTTCTTTCTTATTTAAAAACTTATGTATTTTGTTAAAAATTTGTCTTTCTGGGTAAAAACTCGTATTTTTCAGGGTTAAATTAATTTTTTTTTTAATTCAAAATTTAATTATTTCAATTCTGGTTCAAAATGCATTATTTTTAGTTAAAAACTTTACTATTTGGTTTGAAATTCATGTATTTTTTAAAATAATTATTTATTTCTCTTGAAAAATAAATCTTTTTTGCTGAAAATTTAGTTTTTAAATAAAAATTTATCTTTTTTAATTGATTTCTGCAAATCCATATTTTATGTTAAAAATTCAAAAGTTTGTTTCAAAATTTATATGTTTTTGTTAAAAATATGTCTTACCTGGTAAAAATTGCATTTGATCGGTCAAAAATTGAATTATTCCTTTAAAAAATAATTTTGTTAGTTGACGAATTGTTGTTAAATTAAGAATATAATTATTCAATTTTTAGTTCAAAATTGATTATTTTCACTGAAAATTTAACTATTCTTTTTTTGCTTGAAAGTTTTTCTTTCTTAATTAAAAATTTATGTATTTTGTTAAACATTTGTCTTTCTGGGTAGAAAATTCATTTTTTCGGTTGAAAAATTAATGATTTAACTAAATAATTATTTACCTAAATAATTATTAAGAATTCATCTATTTGTTTAAAAATTTATATATTTAGTTAAAAATGGATCTTTTTTGGTAGAAAATTATTGTTTTGTTTTCAAATTGACCCTTTTTTTAAATTCTTCACATGGATTGGAAATTTTATGATTTCATTGAAAATTTAGTTTTTGTTTTCTAAACATTTAATTTTCTTTTTGAATATGAAAATTTATCATCTTTAAATAAGAATCTTGCTAAAAATTCATTTATTTTGTTTAAAATATGCTTCTGTAGGTGGAAAATTAATTTAATTACTTTAGACTTTATCTTTTTGTTAAAAAAGTGATTTTTTTGGTTTCAAATTCAACTATTTTTTTGGAAATTTTGTCTTTTTGCGTAGAGAATTTATTCTTTTTTCTCAAAAGTTGAAATTTAATTGAAAAACAATTTTTTTTGTTCAAGGTTCATCATTTTTTTTTTAAATGTATTTCTTTATTTGAAAATTAACCCTTTTTTATATTGATCTTTTTAGTTAAAAATTCAATTGATTAGTTTAGAACTCGTATTTTTCAGGGTTGAATTAATTTTTTAAATTTAAAATGTTAGTGTTTCAATTTTGGTTCCAAATAAATTATTTTTTTGTTCAAAATGGAAAATATAATTTTTTTAACTATCAATTTAACCATTTTTTTTTTAAATTCGACAATTTGTTTCAAAAATCATGTGTTTTGTTAAAAATTTGTCTTTCTGAGTAAAAATTGCATTTGATCGTTCAAAAATTGAATTATTTGTTTAAAAAATTATTTTTTTTATTTAACTATTTGGCTTTAAATTAAGAATATAATTATGCAATTTTTAGTTCAAATTTAATTATTTTCACTGAAAATTTAACTATTCTATTTTTGCTTGAAAGTTTTTTTTTTTATTTAAAA
>JAAAKG020132755.1:2825-14404 GCA_010014905.2 Druon quercuslanigerum
TAATTGTGAAAATTAGGAATTCTTTTAATTTAAAAAATTTTCAATATAAAGTTCTATAAATGTATAGAGTTACAATTAAAATTGTTTGGTATTAATAAATTTACAAAAACAAATTCTTAAATTTTATAGATTTTGCAAATTAATTCAAGTTTTTAATTCACAATTAACAATTAATTATTATATTAAAATTATATAAACCTATTTTTTGCAAATCAAGTCAAGGTTTCAATTCATAATTGACAATTAATTAGTTATTATATTAAAATAATATAAATATATTTATTAATTATTCATTAACCCAGTGATAATTAATTCAAATATTAAGAAATTTCTCCTGTAAACCATCAGACTCATAGCATTTTTTAATTATAAATGTGAAAATGAAAACTTTTCAATTCTAAATATTTTCTATTTAATGTTCTGTAGTTTTGAAGAGTTACCATTTAAAATTCTCGAATTTCTAATATATAGAATTGTAATTTATTTATTAATCAGAATTTATATTTTAAAGGTGTACGATTTGGAAAATTTTTTCTAAAGCTTAATTTTGAAGATTTAAAATACATTTTTTTAATTTTTACGATTTTAAATTTAATATTCTTTTGGAGTGTTTTAATTAAGAAATATTTTCAGTTTGAAGTTTAAAACACAAAAATTTAAGTTTGAATGATTTTGGAAATCAAAAGTTAATGTTTCAATTTTAAATTTCTAAATACAAGAAAAAATTTAATGTAAATCGTCAACATTACAGACTGTTTAACTGTAAAACATAAAAATTGAATAATTTTGAATTGTGAATTGTGCAATTTAAGAACTTTTCAATTTTAAAGAATGAAAATTCAAAGTTCTACAATTTTTAAGAGTTAAACAATTAAACATTCTTAAATTTTAATAATATAGATTTGTAAATTATTAAATTTTCAGGATTTATATTTTTAAGGTATGTAATTTTTAATTCTTTGTTTGAAATAATTTAATTTCGAGTATTTAAAATAAAAAAATCCTAATTTTTCTGAATATTTAACTAAAAATGCTTATATTTTGAAAGGGAACAATAAAAAATAAAATTTGGAAGGTGTATCAATAACAAAATTTAAAGTTTGGATGATTTTCGAAACCAAAAGTCAAGGTTTTACTTCTTAATTTTCCATAATGAATTCAGAATAAAGAACAATTAACTTTTGAATAAACAGGTCAACTTGTAAGCCAAAAGGCGAATGTTTTCGAAGAAATTTAAATTTTCAAGAAAAAAAATTTATTTTTTATCCAGAAAGATGTCTTTTTTATCGTAAAAGATGAATTATCTACCAAAAGACTAATTGTCAACCAGTTAAATGAGAAAAATAATTGCTTCAACAAAATAATTGAATCTTTGACTAAAGAAGATTAATTAACAATTAATCAGTTGTATTTTGAACGAAAACAGTCAAATTTCTAGCCTGAAAGTGTGAATTTCCAAGAAATGTATTTCTAAAAGAATAATTGAATTGTTGACCAACAAATATGAATTTTCGACCAAAAAAAAATCACTTTCAATTTTCCTTGGAACCTTAACAAATTTTTTTAAATTTTCTTGAAACCTTTGAAAGTCCTTAAAAAGCTACATAATTTTATTTCGAAATCACCAAGCATCTAAATATTTTGGAATATTTACAAATTTCAAATTATATATAAAAACTTTTCAAAATTTCCAGATATGTTTTTAAATGATTCGACTTTGTCCTAAAACTTTATTTTTAGGAAGCTTTAAAAATCTTTTAAAATATTAACTCAAAAATAATTATTCAAAGTAAAAAATCCTTTATAATTTTCCAATGAGTCCCAACTTTATTATTATTTAGAAACCTTGCAAAATGATTAAAAACGTTTTAAATTTTTCGTTTAAAATTTTTAAAAATCTACATTTTGTTTTACATTCTTCGACATCTTTACAAGTTTTAAGTTATTTTTGAATTTGTTCAAAAGTTCTTTATTTATATTTATCGAAATTTACTTTTTTTGGAAATATTTTTAAATAGTCTGTTAAAATTAATTTTTGCAAAATAAGAATCATTTAAAATTTTCTCAGAAATCTCAAGACAATTTTTATATAATCTTAAGGCATTTTGGAATCTTTAACAGCTTCAGAATTGTATTTAAAAACTTCTTAATATTGTCTCAACTTACTCGAATTTTTACTCAATGAATATATTTTTATCTGTTTTTTACACTTACAAATTCATTTTTTTAATTAGAACGATGGAAACTAAGATCGTAACTCTCAGAGTTTAAGTTTCGATCTCCGAAATTTAAACGATTCAAGTTTTAAATATCGCATGTATGTTCATTCTAAATAAATAGTTAAATATGAAAAAAATTGTTCTCTTTCTTAATTAAAAACGTTCAAATTCAATTGATTAAAAATTGTACATTTTTTACTGAAATAAAATAAAGTTAATACAGTTTCAATCAAAAGTTTACAATCGATTAACTGCTAAGGATTTGGAATTGAAATTTTGAAATTTTTAACATGAAAATCTGTAAATTATGTAATTTTAAAATATTCAAAAACAATCTATAAAATCAATCAATTTCATTCAATTTGAAAAGGTTGATTGTAAAAGATTTTAGAATTACACATTGTAAACTGAAGGATTTCATGATTCAAAAAATTACCAATTCAATTTAGCATTTGAAACGAGTTGAAATAAAATTTATTTTAAATTACATTATAGATCTTGTGATATTTAAAATTGATCCCTGGATCCCCGCATGGTTTTTATTAGTTAAGCGAAAATATCCGAAAAAGTGAAAAAGAAAAGATTCCTGAAAATAGGAAAAAATAAGAATTCTTCAAGAACTAGGAAGCGATAGAAGTAGGGGAAAGTTTTTAAAGTCTGAAATATGAAATTGATTTTCAAACTTATTGAGTAATTAACAAAATTCACAACTAAGTGGGGGGGGGGATCTTTTGCAAAATTCCCTGTTACCAACCTAAATGTTTGAAAAGACCCTCCTCCACCCTCCTCTGATTGGTAACGTAGTTCATGGAATGCCCCAATGGTAAAGACGATTTTAAGTTAATGCTCTAAGCAAGATCAAATAATCCAACAAAAGATTAGAAGAATCGAATAACTAGTTAAAGGAACCAGAGTAGAAGAAGCATAAAAGATAATCAGAAGCAGTAAGTACAAGCATTTTAAGTGGGATAGTGATAGCTGTTGGTGGGGAGCAAGGGGAGGGGGAGGGGTAAAGGTGAGAGGAAGAACTTAAAGAGAACAGGTTCACTAACGGACACCTCAGCTGCCAATTTACCGGGCGCACGCAACTAGGCAGTCATATTTTATTTACGATATAATTGAGATATATTGAAACGTGAGATACAGACGTCCAGCTGCGCTCGCGTGGAAGAATACATATACTGCTCTTGCGAGACTCGCCGAGCTATAATTTAGTGTAGCTGAAAAAAGAAGCCTAATGCATCTTATTAGAAGCAAGATCAGTACAAGCAAAACACCAGGAGAGTCGCTCACGTCTGGAATTCCCATTACTTTTATCTATAGCTGTCCAGTTGCCCACTTCCTACTCCCAGACTCCAACAAAAGCTGGAAGCAGACCCTTCAAGTCCTGATACATTTTCTTGTAAAGTATGTTTTTGGGCGACTTGGGTATGAAGTATCGATGAGAATTTGCCGAGGGCTCCACGTGAAGAACAACACAAGTAAACGACTTGTCAATGATGAGACACGAGCTCATAACGCAAATTAAACGCGACGCATATTGATAATTGTCGCATTTATTAATCTAAATATGTCCTCTGCTGGTAGTAGCTGGATTAAAAAGGATAGAAATTGGATGATAGGGAAATATAAAACTATTCTATCTCTCTCAATCGGTCACTTAAACCAGTCAGTGACAGCAGTCAGCACCAGTCAGTGACATGCGATCGGTGAGTGACGCCCTGGATGAATTTCTATATTTAGCGAAACATTTAATTGAAATTATAATGTAAATTAGGGATTCGAAACAAGCAGCATGCTTCAATATTTAATTGTTTATATATACATATGTCCATGAAATAATTTTCAAAGCTGTGTATATAGTAGGGTGAGTGCTCAGCAGGGACAAGTGAGTCGGTACACTGTCATGTGTCGAAACAAACATTGTTTAAATTAAAGAGGTAACATGTCAGTCAACGAATTTCATAGTCGCCAATTTCGAATCGCCAATTCGTTAGAAAAAGCATTTTTAATTATGTTTTCTGAAAAAGATGTCTGCCAGAATTTGAGCAGATAAATTTCCAATTTCGTCGAATGCTCTGATTCGGTCACGAAATTTAAAGACGTTTTTAGAACGTAAGGTTTTAAAGACGTCTTAAGAATAATAAAACGATTTTGGAAACCAAAATCAAACCAATCTTCGACCGAGAATGTATGAAAATGTTGTAGAGTTTGTTTAATTATGTCTTACGGTCACATCAAATTAAAAACAAAACAGAGATTTTCCTTATAACTCCATTTATTTTTCCACGACGTTTTGGCATCACTGCGTGCCAAATATTTTTTAACGACGAACTAGTATTTTGTGAAACTGGTTTCATGATATTAGTAATGTATTTCGATAAATTATAAGTAGGAGAACCAACAGTGGAAACAATCAATCTCCAACTTAAATTTGGTTTATGGATCTTTGGGAGAGCATAAGCTTTTGCAAGAACACTATTATGAGTTTTTAAACGGTATGCGACTCGATCATCAATCAATCTTTTCTTTTCTCATCTAATGACTATGTCGTTACATTTATTGTCCATTGTTGGAACCCAACTAGTTTTTATATTGTTATATAAAACATAATTTTTAAGAATATTTTCAATTGTTTTATTGTAGTCATCCCTGTTAGCTGCAACGGCTTGTTTGCCCTTGTCAGCTTTGACGAAAATTAAATCTTTATGTTCATTTTGAAAATTTTCAACTAACTTAACTAATTTTTCTAAATTTTTGAATTTATTTATGTTACTGTGATTTGAAACTAATTGAGTGACAGTTTGCCGAATGTTAAGTTTTAAATCAACATCTACAATATTTTTTATGGAATTCTTAATATTAGCAACCAAACTATTAACGGGAATTTTATTCACATTAAAAGGAACGCTGAAATTTTTTCCCAAAGCTAAAGTTTCATCAACCTCATCTGGGATTTCAACATTTGATCAATTTTGGAAACATCTACTTAATCTAAAATCCTTATATATCTCTATTAAAAATGAAAGACCAGCTCTTGAGTAAATCAAACTTTTTGACACAATCATCTCGTTTTATATATTTTAAATTTCGAAGACTTTGTTCTTGTGAATCAAAATCTCATGAATAGAGCCATCAGATATAACTCCTAATAATTGATATTATAAGTAATTTAAATATTGACTTAATTTTTCCATATTTTTTACTAAGTTTTCAATTTCTAATCGCATTTTGTTTGGTATGTAGATTTAGTTTTTTGAAACTTAGGGGATAAATTATAGTTTAAATTGTGGACAAAATACTTTGCTAAATGTTGTTAAATATGTGCTGGTATTAAGGAATCATTTTTACATCTAATTAAAAAAGTATGTTGTTCTTTAAGAATAACTAATCTTCTATTAGTGTGTATCCAATTTCCAATTTGTTCTCTTGTAGTAACACCATACCTCGTTCAGATGTAGGATAAGTAACCCATGGTGACCAGAACGTTGCTGACGTATTGTATAATATAAAGATTTTGGAAACCAAAATCAAACCAATCTTCGACCGACAATGTATAAAAATGTTGTATAATTTGTTTAATTCTGTCTTACGGTCACATCAAATTAAAAACATTGCATGTTTTTAGAACGTTATTTAGCCTGACTTAGGAGATTCTAAAAATCTCTTGGGACATTTGTGCCCACTGGGTTGCTCCTCAAGTCATAATTAATAAACTTTGTTGAAATTACAATACATAATATTTATCATTTGCTTTCTAGTTCATACAAGCTTTTAGATATTCATTAGCATACTACTAACTAACATGCCAGTGATAGGAGCAAAGCACTGTCATTGAAAGGTGCACAGGTGTCACTAAATCATCCACTCGTATGAAACGCACGTACCAGGAAGTGAACGTGAAGATAAATTTTTTTGTTATGTCCCTATTTCATTCCAAATCCGAAAAAAGAAAGTCCATTTTTTTAAATTGATTTTAACAGGTGCCGGTTTTGACTTGAAGTTTCTCATGTAAAATGCATCTTAGGAATTATCCAACAAAGAATTTCATGTATCTGATATATAGGTTTGACACACCTAACACACCCCCGTGAGTTCCCGAAAACTACCCTTCAAACCAAAAATGTTAATTCTTCATTTAATCGACATTTTGAGCACTGCATTCTCGTCTTTTTTTACTTAGAATTATTCATATTGGTCTAGTGGAATATTTTGACATTGGTTAATTAATTTTCTGTCTGTTGGACTGTGGATAGGATATGAGTGCTGCAGCAAAATCTGTTTAAAATGCTGAATTATAGCCGTAACTCAAGGATCTGGCTCAATTTTTTGGTGCTTTTACCACCTTTTTTTGTACTTTACTTTTTTAATTTTTTAAAAACAAATTGTTACTAAGTGGATATTTTTAACCTCAGTTATAAAACACATATCTCTTATCTCTTGCTTCGAGAAGATGGAGGTTATAAAAAATTGTTATGTGGATTGTAAACTAACTTAGGCCAGAATTTTGTTATTTTTATTACTGATGAAGCGTGTTACTAGGAACAAGCGAAACTTAAAGTAAACTTTTTTCGTTCTGAATATTTTATTTAGCTAAATATATGAGCTTTTTACAAAAGACCAGATGATCGACACCTGTCATCAGCTATTATTTTCAGAGAAAAAAATTCAGTTTTCGAATCTAATATTTTAAAAGTATCTAAAATGAGCTTGATTATATTTATTTAAACTATATTTCTTTAGTGTATAAATAATCAAAAATCCAGTTTTTCTTAGAGCCTTGTCCCCTTTCCCCGTTTTTCGGTTAAAAAGTGTATTTTTAAATTTGAGGATAAGAATTTATCTTATTTTTCTTAATTCTTTAACGACCAAGCCTTCATCCCGATAAATAAAATTTCTAAAAATTTCAGGAACAATGTATGGTCGTTTTCTGATCGATTTTTACCAAAAAAATGTTCTCAATTTTTATAATTTTTTTGGTTTATTTTAATTTACGATAGCTATTAGCTAAATCTAAAATAGTGAATGCTGCTCACCTTCATCACTGGCAGTTCAAGTTCATACTTTTCAGGTGAAAATTTTGTGTAAGGAATTTTTTTCAAAATTTAGCTATTTTGTTGACCATTAGTGCTTCCGAATTAATTATATTTAAAAATTACTTTTTTTTTTTTGAAATTTCACAATTTTAGGGTAGAAAATTTTTCTTCTTTAGTTGAAAATTGCACTATTTGCGTCGATGTATTTTGTTGAAAATCAAACTATTTGTTTGAAAATTTACGTCTTTTGTGCAAAATTTGTCTTTTTGGCAGAAAATTAATTTTTTTTCTAGAAGTACATTCATTGGTAGAGAACCGAAGTATTTAAGCGAATAAATCTGTAAATGATTTGAAAGCTTCCAATAAAAAAAAAAAAAAAAAAAAAACCGAAGTATTTTTTAAATATTTTTTTTTGCTTGAAAGATTACGTTTTTGGTTCCAAATAAAACTCTTTTTAGATTATAAATTCAACTGTTTGGTTCAAAGTTGAACTGCTTCCTTAAAAAATAATTTGTATGTTAAAGATTCATGTTTTCAATAAAAAATTAATTTCTTTGGTTCTTTTTAAAAGACAATTCATCTGTTTGATTTGAAAATTCAACTCATTGGTCCAAAGTTGAACTATTTCCTTAAAAATGATTTTTGTTAAAGATTTATCATTTTAGTGAAAAATTAATTTTTTTGATTAATAATTGAACTAATTTAATAAAAATTAGTTTTTTTTTGTCTGTTGAACATACATTTTTTCAATGAAAACTTTATTAGTTGATTGAGAATTGAACTTTTCTCAAAGAAAATTCGTATGTTTGTTTTAAACATTAAACAAATGGGCAGAAAATTCAACTGTCTTGCAGAAATTTATTTATTTCATTGAAAAATTTTTTTTTTTAATCAAAATTTTATAATTATTAACAAAATTTTTTGACAATGCGTCTTATTGTTGGAAAATTCATCTTTTTTAATGAAAATTCATCTCTTCTTTTAAAAAGGTAATTGTTTGTTTAAAAATTAAACTGCTGTGCAGAAATATCGTCTTTTGGGCTTGAAAATGCAATATTTTGAATGAAACTTATTGAATTTCTTAAATAAAAAATCTTTCTTGTTTGAAAACGTTGCTTTTGGATAAAAATTAGATTTTTTATTGGAAATTTCATCTTTATTTGAGAGATGAATTGATAAGAATATTTACTTAACTGAAATATTAAATATTATATTTTTTATTGATAATTCATTTTTTTCAGGTTAACCATTTATCTCTTTGGTTTAAGCTTTCTTAAAATATAATTGTTTTTTTTAGATTCATAATTTTCATGGAAAATTTATTTATTTAGTAAAAAATAAATACTTTATTAAAAATTAGTTGCTTTTTTTTGGTTCCAAATTATTCTTTTATATGAAACCATAATTACTTGGTGAAAAATTCATCTTTTCTATAGAAAAGTTGTAAGTACATTTTTTTAGAATATTCGAATGTTCTCTAGACAATAATTTTTTAAAATAAAGATTTAAATAATCTATTTTTGTTTAATAATCTACCTTTTTCAGTTTTAAAGTTTAAATACTTGGTTAAAAATTTACGTGTTTTGCTAAAAGTTTGTTTTTTAAATAGAAAATAATATTCTTGGTTGGATGTTCAATCAGTTGATTAAAAATTTAACTATTTTGTAGAAATATTATTTTTCTTAAATGAAAAATTAAACATTTCGTATGAAATTTATTTCCTTTCTTGACTAAAAAGTCTTTCTTGGTTTAAAATGCAACACTAGTTAAAATATTCCTTTTTAATATTTTGCTTCAATTTATCTGTTTATTATTTTAAACAAAAATCTTTCCTTGACTGAAATATCATTTAATAATTTTTTGTCCTGCCGGAGGTGACCCACAGGAAATTCGCAAATTTTTTCTGTAATTTTTTCTTCGAAACTTTAGGGTTTAGCTTCCTGAAAATTTTCAGAAAAATCGGCAAAAAAAATTCTAACACTGCCTTTTAAAACTATTATAATTATTTCCAATACTGTTGAAGCGAATTAATTCTTCACGCGTGTTTTTAGCTGCAGAAATGAATTCTCGTCGTGATTTCTATCAGGCTGGTAAATCAGGAAGCGAATTAAATTTTAAAAGCGTTTAGTGTCGACCAACCCTCGCTTCTGGGTTCACTTACAAGGGGATGAAACTCGAAAGAAAACGAGAACCGGGAATGTAACCTACTTCCAACACCCGTCAAATTTTAATATCGCGCAACATTGATTTTCCATCTTGACGCGCAGTTTGCTTAAACGAGATTCGCAAAGACGTCGATTAAGGTGATCAACTGAGAAAAAAATATTGCCTCGAACGCGAGCCTCGTTAAATGTCCGTACAAAGATTGTTTCAAGGTTCTTCATTTTCTGAATAAATGGATGAATTACGGTCATCTTGTAGCATAATTAAATTTAAGAGGATATAAGAGGGAGTGATTAATTTGTTGGGTGTGTGTGTGTGAGAAAATTATGTTGGTAAGAAAATTTGCCATCTTTAAGTAAATGGGGTCGTTCCATATTTTCAAATATTTGTTCTCTTCAGTAAAATTAAAAGAATATCAAAAAAAAGAATGAATACTTTTTGAATTTTTGCGGGAAAATCTGATTGGTTCGGCGGGTTTTGCGAATCACTTCATTCTCACAAGCGTGGTTCTCCGATTGGTGAGGGAATGTAACATGGACGCTACTGATTGAATGCGTGGACACTAAACATAACCTATTGAATATGATATATGAGCTTTTAAAAAAATTGTTTGAACTGAAATATCGTCCACCGAAAAAACCAAGAATATTTTAAATTCTTTAAAATCTTCTCAAATCTCTTTCAAATATTGGAATCTATTGAAAATGCCTTGAAACCTTTTAACACATCCTAAAATAGTTTAAATCATTTTAAAAACATTAATATTTTTTATCTACTGAAAATTTTATGGAGTATTTTTAAATATCCTAAAATATTTTAAAAAAATTTAATCTTTTAAAATAACAGGCAATTATGCATAGCTCTCGCAAATTCCTTGCAGTTCTTACAATATTCCTTCAAAATATTGAAAGCTAATTAAAATTTCTTGAAACATTTCAAAATAGCCTAAATATGTAAAATCCCTTTATTTTTTCAAACTAATATAAAATGTCTACACAAATTTTTAATCAATTAAAATCTTAAAAATTCTATGAAATCCTTTCATATCATTGAAATCTATTAAAATTCCTTGGAATATTTTAAAACACTCTAAAAAAGTTCAAATAATTTGAAATCTCTTTAATTAATTAAAATGTATTGCAAAGTCTTAGTAATATATGTATTTGAAAAGCTTAAAATATTTTAAGCCCTCAAAAATCGTTTTAAATAGTTTGAAATTGCCTAAACTAATTGAAATATATTGTAAAGTCCGAGAAATATATTTAGAAAGCTTAAAATATTTTAAATTCTTTCAAATATTTTGAAATCCCTTGAAATTGTTCAAATATCTTGCAAATACCTTGGGGTTTTAAAAAATATCTTAAAATCTTGAAACCATTTTGAAATCTTTTAAATTTAATTAAATCTTTTAAAAATTCCTACGAATATTTTGAAATACTCTACAATATTTTTAATCCTTCGAAACCTTTTGAAATCCATAGAATTCTTCTAAAACTCTTGAAAATTCCTTAAAATTTATGACAACAAAAAATTTTCAAATTCTTTGGAATACCTTAAAACTTATTAAAGCTCCTGAAAATGCCGTGAAAGAATTTAAAATACTCTCAAGTATTTTAAATCATTTAAAATTCCATTAAATGACTTAGATCAATTGCAAAGTCCTAGAAATAAGTCCTAGAATATTCTAAAATCTCTATCAATGTTTTAAAACTGTTGAAAATTCCTTAGGGTTCTTAAAACATCTTAAAACCTTAAAAATTCTTTAAAATCCATATTTTTACATTATTTCTCAAAATAGTTCAAATCTTTAGAAATATTTTGAAATCCCTTAAATTTTTATAAAGATGTCGAAAATACCTTGAATTTCTTAAAAATACTTTTAAATATTTTAACTCTTTCGAAATGGACTAGAATAACTTTAATACAAATCCCGTAAAATACCTTCAATTTTTTGTAATTTATGTAAAATTTCTAGGCATATTTGAGATACCTCTCAATTATTCAAAACTCTTGAAAATTCCTTAGATTTCTTAAAAATTACATAAAAATTTTAAAATCATTCAAAATCCTTTCAAAATATTCAGATCTGTTAGATATTTCTGGAAATCTTTTAAAATACGCTAAAATGGTTTAAATTCCTTAAAAAACCCTTCAATTTTTT
>JAAAKG020132756.1:0-14404 GCA_010014905.2 Druon quercuslanigerum
GAAATTTCAAGAAGTTATTAAAATTTGTAGGTCTCATCAATCAGAGGGGAAACTCACCTTACAAATTCATAAGAAGCAGGTTGCCAAAAAAGAGAATGAGAGCATTCAACACTTTTAAAAAATTCTAAAGAGAACACTGAACATTTTCAAAAAAACTTTTACTGCCTTGAGACATAGACAAAACAGACTGAAATAAGTAAGTTTAGGAGGGCCATGACTCCTTTTTAAGAAAATGCGTAAAACATTCCCACCACCTTTGCCCCCCCCCTGTTTCTCCCTCACAACAAGATACACCCTCCTAAACTTACTTATTTCAGTCTGTTTTTTTTTATGTCTCAAGGCAGTAAAAGTTTTTTTGAAAATGTGTAGACAACTGATCTTTTGTATTGAAAATTCACCTTTTGTTTGAAAATGTATATTTTTTAGTTTAAAAATTCAAATATTTTGCTATAGATTTTTGGAAATAAACAAAAATAAACTTCAGTTCAAACTATTTGACTTAAAATTCACATAATTTGTTGAATAAGCATCATTTTGCTATAAAATTAATCCTCGTGGTTAAATGTTCAACTATTTGGTAAAAAATGTATGCATTTTGTTGAAAATTAAAAAAATGTTGAAAATTATGCTAAATTTGAAAAATTTGTTAAAAAATGTATGTACTTTGTTACGAATTAATTTTTTGTGGTAAATTAATCTTTTGTGTTAAAAGCTTAGCTTTTTGGTAGAAAATTTAACTATTTGGTTGAAAATTGATTTATTTTGATGAAAATTCGTGTTTCTTGGAAGAAAATAAATTTTTTGGTTAAGGATGCATTTTACTGACAATTAGTCTGTTTTAGTTCAGGATTGAATTTTTTTTTAAATACAGTTCTGTGGGTTAAATTAACTGTTTTTTATTTAAAATGAAAATATTTTTCTGATAAATATCGTAAAAAATTCGTATTCTCGGGTCGAAAGTTCGATTCTTTTGTAGAAAATTTAACTATTTGATACAAAATTAAATTAAAGTAAAAATTGATATTTTTAGTTTTGACAATTTAAATTGCTTAAATCAAACATATTAGAAAGGGAAAAAATATAAACTAGAAATTAATTAAATAAAATTTGACTAACAGCACATTCATTATTGAAACTATTTAGCACAAAATTGATGTTATTTGTTAAAAATTAGTCCTCATGATAGAAAATTAATCTTCATACGTCAAAATTCATCTATTTGGTTAAAAACTGATGTATTCTATTGAGAATTCATTTTTTGTTAGCAAATTAATCTTTTTTATTGAAAATTGATATTTTCTAGATTAAAAAATCGACTATTTAGCTAAAAATGTTTGAAAATTAAAAGAAAAATACTGCAGT
Source organism: Druon quercuslanigerum (assembly GCA_010014905.2). Taxonomy (NCBI): domain Eukaryota; kingdom Metazoa; phylum Arthropoda; class Insecta; order Hymenoptera; family Cynipidae; genus Druon; species Druon quercuslanigerum. The sequence goes on from JAAAKG020132756.1 coordinate 1,363, forward strand.
TTAAACTATTTAGCTTAAAGTTTATGTAATTTGTTTTGGTTTGTTTGGTTTTGGTTAATGATTTAACTATTTTGTTAGAAATTCGTCCTTTTTAGGTCAATTTAACTGTTTTTAATTTAAAATTAAAATATTTTCTCGGTTAAAATATCAAATGTTACATTAACTATAACAAAACAGTTGATTAAAATTGAAAAAAAACCTTTATTCCAGCATTTCTCAGCAATTCCAAGGTAGATCTGACTCTGTCTTGTAATTTGTCTTCAACTCCGGTGAGACACAAGAGTTCCATTTCTCTTTCGAGACTTTCCACAACTGCAGCGACCCTCGAAACGCGATCACTGACACATAATCTTGCAGCATTATATCTAAAATTAAGAAGAAAAAACTATTTAATAACAAGTGTTAAAATTATTTATGTAAAAAAAGTTTCAATTACACTTCGGAGATAACTACTAGAAATGTTATAGAATTTATTTAAAAACTGATCCTTTAAAATATGGATTTTCGATTTAAAAGGATTCAAATTTTTTAATTGTATCCAATAGGGTGGTCATAAATCCCAGAAAATAGTAACTTTTAAGATATATAATGGAGAAAATTATTCAAACAAATCAAAATCGTTTAATTAATTAAAAACTGTAATTAAAAATATATGTATCACTGAATATTCATTAACTGAAAATGAAAATGAAAATTGTTTTAATAATTGCTAAATATCCTTCAAAAAAATATATTCAGGTCAATATTTGTTTATTGTGCCATTAATCCAGATAATAATTTTTCACGATTTATAGAGGGGGGATTGCTTAAGGAAATGAAAATTGTTTAAATAATTGGTAAATAAAGTAAACAAGAAATATTAATCTTAACAATTCATCTGCTCCATAATTTATCCCGAAAAAAAGAAGAAGTGCATATATCGTAATTTACAAAAATTTAATAATAAATACTTCCTTTTTCCATTTTTCAGAAAAAAGAGTTTTTCCATTCACAGGGATCACAACATAAAAAGAGCACAAAAAAGTAAAATAGCGAAAAATTAAACATTCATTTTTATATGAAGAAAATAAAAGACAATATTTTTAAAAGAAATTTTGTCATTTTTAATCATTTTTTAATAATTTCGGTCATTAAAGAATTTATTTAGAAAAATTGAATACACTTATCGTTGGAAATCAATTCACGGTGATGTAAAAAAGTGCGACAAAAATAAAATTAGTTAAATAATAAATTTGTATTTATGTTGAAAACCCTTGTAATAATTAAGAAAATTTTCTCTGTTAAAAAAATACTACCCTAAAAATAATTAAATCCTAAATATTTTAGTTTAAAATCCGTCAAATAAACATTTGCAATTTTTTTATTGGTAAGATTTAGACAAATAAAATTTGAGACTGCTCAACGCAGTTTATATTTGCAATATTTAATTTGTTAATTATTTAAATTAGTACATTTCAATAGAAAAGTTTTCAATTTCTAATATTTATTTTTAAAATTACTTGAATATCTTTTAAAACAAACAGTCGAATATTCCAATAAAAGAGATTAAACTTTAAAAAAAAACAGTTGCATTTTCGACCAAATAGCTGAATTTTCAAGCCAAAAACACGAATTTTTGAAACAAATAGATCGTTTTCAACCAAGAAAAATAAATTTTCAAGCAAATAGTTGAATTAAAAATTAAAAATAAATTTCTAAACAAATATTATAATTTTCAGCCAAGTATTTTAACTTTCAATCAAAAGAGATTAATTGTACAAAAAGTAGATGACTTTGTAACCAAATGGTTGAATTTTAATGTCAAAAAGAAAAATATCTAAGAAGAATGTTAATTTTTTAAAACAAAAGTTCATTTTCAACTAAAAAATAAGACTTTTTTACGATAAAAAATGAATTTTTAATCCAAAAGGATGAATTTTCTATAAAAGAAAAGAATATTCAATAAAACAGTTAAATTTTTAGCAAAAAAATATAAGTTAAAAAAAAATAATGGAATTTTCCAAAAAGTTGAATTTGCTAGAAGGCAGTTGAATTATCAGCCTGAAAAGTTGAATTTTTCAATAAATAGATCGTTTTCAGCTAAGAAAAATGAATTCTTAACCAAATAGTTTAAATTTCAACAACAAAATTACTTTTTAACTAAATAGTTTTATTTGCAATAAAGTAGTTAAGCTATCATTCAAAAGACACGAATTTTCAAGAGAAGATGATTTTTTAACATGGTTACATTTTAAACAAATAAAAAAGGCGACGTTTGAAACAAAATAATAAAATTTTGAAACAAAAGGTTGAATTTTCATATAAAATAGATTTAACCACAACTAAAAACAGTTGCATTTTCAATTAAATAGTTACATTTTAAACCAAATATTTGAATTTTTATGCTAACAAGACAAATTTATAAGATGACACTTAAATTTTCAACAAAACAGTTTATTTTTTAACCAAGCAGAAGACTTTTGTACCATAAAAATTGCATTTTCCACCAAATGGTCGAATTTTCAGACAAAAGCGATTAAACATCAACAATAACCAGTTGAGTTTTCAAGCCATAAAAACGATTTTTTAATAGGTAGTTGAATTAACAGCCTGACAAATTGAATTTTCAAAAAAAAAAAGTAATTAATTTTTAACCAAATCGTGTATTTTTCAACCAAATAATTGAAATTTCAAACAAAAGAGATGAATTTTAGAAAATGTAGATGATTTTTTAACCAATTGGTTAAAATGTTATGCCAAAAAGACATATTTCTAAGAAGAATGTTAAATTTTAAAGTAAAAAGTTAATTTCCAATCAAAAAATATGATTTTTCCACCATGAAAGATTAATTTTACATCCAACAGGATGAATTTTGTATTCAAAATGGCGAATGAACAACAAAAAAATTAAGTTTTTGGACAAAAAATATGAATTCTCAACAAATTAAATTTTTAACGAAAAAGAATGAACTTTCAACTAAAAATGTTTGATTTTCTTACCTAAAAATTTTCAACTGTTTAGACTTTCGATTTGAAAAAAATTTAATCTTTCAATACAGATTCACGGAATTAGAAATTTTTCAGTGTCAAATGCTATTATTTAAAGAAATTATAAGTATGGTAAAACAATTCGAACAAAAATTCCAGGTTTTCCTGGATAAATAAATAACTTTTTCCAGTTACCTTTTTTTCCAGTTAAAAAATATTTTTTTCGGTCAAGAATCACGAAGCTACAATAAAAAATATTTCAAAGTTGCTCATTTTGTCCTGATTTCTTTAACTTTAACAACAATTTAATGACATTTTTTAAAACCCAATAATTTTTTTCTAGTTGTTCGCTGAAGCAGAACTCAGTTCTCATAGTGAAAAATACGAAATCGGATAAAAAACGATACAACAGGTTTAATGCACAACTTCATTTTTAAAATTCCCTCACTTTTTCCTTACTTGTCCCTGACCAATTTTTCATTTTCCCTAGCCATTAATATTCAAAGACCAGAATTGTGATATTGTAATATTTTTAACATATAATTTATTATAATAAGAATAAAGCAAATTCAAATTTAAATTTAAAAATGTATCCATTTCAAAAAAAAAATCGAATTTTCAACAAAAAGTTCATGAATTATTAACGAACATTTTAATAGTTGACATATAAAAAGGAAACACAAAAAAAAGTTAAATTTTTTAACTAAAGAGTTGAATTTGCAACAAAATAATTAAATTTTTAACAAAATAATTAAATTTTTAAACTACGAAAATGAATTCTCAAATAAAACGACAAATTTTCAACCAAGATGACTAATCTTTTATCAAATAAGGCGATTTTTCAACAAAATATATTAATTTTTAGCCATATTTTAGTTCAATTTTCAGTAAGAAAAAAAATAATTTTCAATAAGAAAAAAAGAATTTTCCGCAAAATAATTAAATTCCCTACCAAGGAAATGACTTTTCAACCAAAAAGATAATTTTTTAACACAGTAGTTACATTTTTAAACAGATTTTTTTTTCAAACTACGAAAAGGAATTATAAAAAAATGACGAATTTCCAACCAACAAGATTGATTTTCTACCCAAAGAAGACGAATTTTCAAAAAAGTAATGAAATTTTTAACATAACACTTGAATTTTTAAGCAAGTAGGCAAAAGTTTCAGTTAAAAACTACTTTTTAATAAAAAACAAGAATTTTCAATAATATAATTCAATTCTCTAATAAAGAAATGATATTTCAACTAAAAAGATTCATTTTTTACCAAAAAATAAGACTTTTTAACCAAATAGTTGAATTTATGACCACAAGAAAAGAGTTTTCATCAAAAGTGAAGCAGTTAAATTTTTAGGAAACAAATGAATTTTTCGTAACAAAAGAACTTCAAAAAAAAATTAAATTTTTAATACAGTATTTTTAACTTATTTTTACACGAAAAGTTTAATTTTCAATTTAAAAAAATCAATTTTCAACCACAAATATAATAGTTACATTGTCAATTAAAAAAGTTAATATTTAACAAAAAAATAAGTTTTGCACAAAGTAGTTAAACTTTCATCCAACGATATGATTTTTAAACAAAAATGATAAATCTTCAACTTGAATAGATAAATTTAAAATTAAAAAATTAATTTTTAGCAACAAGAATCGAATTTTCAATAAAAAGGATAAATCTTCAACTAAAAACATGTTTTTTTTACAAAGTAGTTTAAACTTCACTGAAATAAGTAAATTTTTTACCGAAAAGACGAATGGAATAATGTAATAGTAGATATTTAAATTAAAAATTATGAATTTCGAGTTTTGAACAAAATTGTTGAATTTGCAACCAAATAATAAAATTCGTAACATATACAATATTTCAATATATTAACACTAAAAAATTATAAGGTTAAAAAATGCCATTAAATTGTTGTTAAAGTTAAAAAAACTCAAGAATAAGTAAGAAAGTTTAAAATATTTTTGATTGTAGCTTCGTAATTTTTCACCGCGATAAAACGAAGAATCTTCTTTGTTAATGGATTACAAATTCCATGATCATGAGCAAAATTTAAGGACTTTTCCAGATTTTCAAGTATTTCCGGAACACAAAAAACCTTGCTTTGATAAAAATTATTTAATTTTAAATCTTCTCAATTAAAAAGTTACATTTTTCTGGGGTTTTAATTTTTAAAGTTTCACAGGGTGTCTACTCAAATTCTGGAAACAAATTCTCTTACAATTCCCTGGTTTTTTGAAGGTATTTTAAAAAATTTCCAGGCATAATTTCGCATTGTTAAAAACCAGTTTATTATAAATAATGTTTTTTCCTAGTTTCTACGATTTCAATTAAAATTTTAATCAAGACAGGTTTGAAAAATTATATCATAAGATATTCTTAAATTTAATTGAATAATTAAATAATACGAAAATCATGATTAATCATTTCTTGTAATTGTATATAAAGTCCATGAATTTGAATAATAATTAATTAAAAATTTATTTTATCTTCTTATTCTTGACATGCAGTGCAAATTCAATTAATTTATAAATTTTCAACACATTACTTGAATTTTCAGCTAAAAATAAAAACTTTCAACTAAAAAATAATTTAAAAAAAAAAAATACTTGAATTGCGACCTAGAAAAGAGCAATTTTCAAAAAAACTGATGATTCTTTAACTAAAATGATGAATATTTCTCTAGAACGATTAAATTTAAAAACAAAAATATGAAATTTAAAATAAAATGATGTACCTTTAATTGAAATAGTTGAATTTTTAACCAAAAAAATTTATTTGTATAAAAAGTGCTTTTTTATAAAAAAAAAATTCTCAACTAAAAAGTTGAATTTAAACCTAAAAATATCAATTTGCAGTCAGAAATTAAATTTTCAGTTTAAAAAATTATTTTCTAAATAAAAAAACATCAATTAGCGACCAAAAAATGAATTTATTAACTAAAATGATTAAAGCTTCAACTGGAATAGATTAATTTTAAACCGATGAATTTTCAAATAAAATGATTAATTTTTGACTGGGATAGTTGTATTTCTACCAAAAATACGAATTTTCAAGAAAATACATGTATTTTCAAGTAAAAAATAAATAAATTATCAACTAAAGATTGAATTGTTCAATTTTCATGTTTAAAAAAATTTATTTTCAATCAAGAAGGTGAATTTTTAACTAAAATTATGGAATACTCATTTAGAATATTCACATTTTTAGTTTAGAAAAATGTTTAACGAAAGAAGTGATGAGTTTTAAACTAAAAAAATGAATCTTTAACTGGAATAGTCGAATTTTAAAATAAAAGTTAAAGTTTCGACTAAAATGATTATTAATTACTGAAAACAATTAAATTTTTAACCCAAAAGATGCATTTTTAACTAAGAAGATTAGTTTCTAACCAAACAAGATGAATTTTTAACTTCAGTTACATTTTCAGTTAAAAAAAAATTTCAACCGAAAATAAAATAATTTTCAATCAAATAAATTTCAATAAAATAGTTCAAGTTTCAAGCGGAAAATTTAAATATTCTGTAAATGAATTAATGTTCAGCCAAAGAAAATAATAAATAAAAAAAAACTCAGTTTTCAAGACACGGGATACAGTTTTGATTAAAATTACGAATTTTCTACCAAAAAAATTTAGTTTTGAACAAATGTGTTAACCTTTATGCCAATTAAATTAATTTTTATTTTAAAGAAGATGAATTCTGAACTAAAAAATACAAGTTAATATTTTAACAAAAAAAAGTAGCGATCACCTTCTAACCAACAATAGAGAAGTTAAATTTTCATTTAAAATTTTTATTTCCAGACCAAAAATAAACTAATTTTTAACAAAATAGCTGATTTTTCAACCAAAGAGACGAATTTACAATTAAAATTACGAATTTTCAAACAGAAAAATTATTTTTTAAGAAAAAAGTTTAACGTTCAACTAAGTAATAAAATTTTCATTCCCAATTAATAAAAAAACAGTTGAATTAAACCAAAAAGGATGACTTTCCAAGATGAGTTCAATTTTCAACTAAGAAAGATTTTTCAGTTAAGAGAGAAAAAATTTGCAAAACAAACTGTTGAATTTTATAGCAAAAAGATGAGTTTTTAGTCAACAAGAGTAATTTTATAGGGAAAAGAACGAATTTTCAGCTAAAAGCGATCAGAGTTCAATAAAAAAATTGAGTAGATAAATTTTCAGTTAAAAAAATAATAATTTCAAAGAAAACAAAATTTTAACAAAATAGTTAAATACAGTAATTATAAATCTACTTTCACAAATAAAGAATCATCTTTATTTAATTTTATATTGTAATTTAAACAAAAAATTAATCACGCCCTCGAAACAATTGCCTGACTTAAAAAAAAATCGCTGTCATTTCCAGTTTCTTCCAGACAGGGTAGACTCGCTGTTTCATTGTGATTACAATTGAAACTAAGTATAGCAAACTTTTTCGAAGAATATCTCTGAAATGTAGTGACATTTAAATTAAAACATAAATGTTTGCTTGTTAGAAAAAAAATAATAATTTGGATAATTACCTCGCTTCAAAATCTAAATATTGTTCTTCCGTTAAATGTTTTTTAGCAACGACTAGGGTTCTCAAACCTTCCCTAGCCATATTTCCGCACTCCTCTTCGAGCCAATCATTGTATTGAACAATTCCAGCCATAACAACATCGGCCCCTTTTAAATAAAAAGTGATTTCGCCAGTAGATTCTTCCTTAACTATAATTCCCATTCTCTTAGTTTCTGATGTGAATGGGAAAATTTGAAGAATAACATAGGTAAGTATTTTTCCATTTGGTGTTTTCAGCTGCATGGAATTTAAATCTCGTTTTATGAGTGCCAAACCAACTTCTTCGGTCCATTTTACTAAGGCGACTTCATCTGGACTTGAAGCTTGGTAATTTCGACTTTGTTCTGATGGATAGTAGTGTTGATCTGCTTCAGTTTGACTGAAAAAAGTAAATAAACCATATAAAAATAGTAAAAATATATAATAAAGTTTCTTTCTAATTTTATTGTTAGTTTATTTAAAAACAAATTCTGATTGTACCTACTGAACTGAATTTTGTTGGATACGGGAAACAGATCGGGTTTTTAGGGGTAAACTGAAAAAAAGGAAAATAATAGTAAAACGATAGGGTAGAAGATTCATGGTATGTTAAAAAAGATAAAGTAATACATTTCGGATTAAAACATAAAAGAAATAGTGGTTTGCGTATTATTTGTTATTAATAAGCCATGTCGCTGTGGATGTTAATTTGATTTTTAGAACGAAAATATAAAATCAGGGTCAAGCACTTTCAGTTTGTAAAGATCAATTTGGAATAATTTTTAATTTAAAAGTAATTACATTTTTTTAAATTTTATTTTATTTATTTTAAATTGTTTAATTGATACATTCTACAAATTTTACATAAGTTACAATTAGAAATTCTAGTGGGTGGAAAATTCAAAACAAGAAAATTACAAATAAAAAAATGTCAAATTTGAAGAATTTCACATTTAAATTAATCAAAACGATAAAACTTGAAATTGGAAGTCCTAATAAAATAAAAGACAAACATACACATATTGATAAGTATTAAAGTTATTTAAAATTTTAACGATTAAAACTTAAAAAGTTTTTAAATTAATCCCTTTTTTGTGCCTACCCTGAAATTATTTAATAATAACAATACAGGGTTGTCTACTCATTTTCGCCAACCACATTCCTGGCTGTAAATATCAAATCTCATCTTCAAAAATCTACGCTTTGTGAGAAAAATTTTGAAACCTTTGAACAGAAGTTTAGAATTATTTGTTAATGTTTCTAAAACTTTTAAATATCCCTGAAACTTACTAAAATTTTTTCTAAACTTTTGTTTAAAATTTCTTCAAAATATTTTCTATCTTCGTTTGAAATTTTAGGAGATAATTTAAAAGGTTTCGAAATCTATGACCATTTTTTATTAGAATTCCTTTACCAAAATAAAAAATCGTATGAAATATTCCCACGAATTTCGATTTTTTTTCTCTAAACTTTAAACAAAATCAAACTGCTCTAAATTTTATTTCAAATCTTCAAAAATCCATATTTTGTTCAGTTTTTTAAAAAATGTATTCAAATGTTAAATAATTTTTGAAAAACACGAATTTGCAACCAAATAGTTGAATTCTCGGACAAAAAAGATATTTTTTTATTCAGTTGCGTTTCTAAAAAATAGATTAAATTTTTACCAATTTTAAACCAAAAAATTACATCTTCAGCCGAAAATAATTAATTTTCAATCTAACAAACACATTTTTAAACAAAAGGTAAAATTTCTACCAAGAAAATCATTTTCAAGTATCTTTTAAACTGACTCCAATTATTCCTAAGATTTTGAGATATCTTTCAAAATAAAAAAAAATTCCTTAAAATCTTCTAAATTTCTTTCACAATTTTTAAAAATATTTTGAAATTAAAAAAATTCAATTTTCTTCAAAAGTTATTTTTAAAAATAAAAAATCATTTTGAATTTTCCCAGGAATTGTAAGTTTTCTGTTTTCTAGAAATTTTCAAAAATTCTTAAAAAGCTTCGAATTTTTTTCCAATACCTTTAAAACCTAACATTTTGTTTTAAAATTTTTAATTATTTTTTAACCTTTTCAAAATTTCCAAAAATTTGTAATATCTTTTTAAATGATTCGCAATTTTTCTGATATTTGCAAAATTCTGTATAATTAAAAAAATTGACTTAAAATCTCCTGGATTTTTTTTGACACACTTGGAAATCTTTTGATATGTTAGTAAATATTCTCTTCAAATTAATTTTTTTTAATAAAAAATTTTGTAAAATTAAAAAGCTATTTCTGTTTTCCAGAAATCAGAAGAAAATTTTTTATTATCTTGAAATATTTGAAAATTATTAAGAAGCTTTTAACCTTTTTATTCAAAATTTGCAAAAATCTAAACTTTGTATTAGACTTTTTTTAAACTTTGAAAGTAATAAATTATTTTCGAATCTTATTAAAACTTCTAAATATCTGTAAAACTTATTCGATTTTATAATAAAATTTGGAAGCTTGTAAAACTGAAAAAATTTTTATATTTCTTTTTAGAAAAGTTTGGAAATCTTTTTGAATATTAAGTAATTTTTAAAACACAAGAATTTTTAACAAATAAGTTAATTTTAAACTAATAACTAACTAATAAATAACTAATAACTAACTTTTAAAACGATGACTTTTGAACAAAATACATAAATAAAACGAAATTTCAAAATAAAAAAAAATGTCCTTGGAATCTTCTAGATTATTTTCGAGTTTTTATCAATCTTTTTAATTTCTTACTAAAAATTAATTTATTCAAAAAAAAATAATTTTTATTTTTCTCAGGAATCGCAGGAAAAAAATTTGTTTTCTTGAAACCTTTTAAAGTTCTTAAAAGGGTTCGAAAATATATTTTTGAAATATTTAAAACTTACACTTTGTTTTAAATTTTTTGAAAAATTTGCAAATTTAAAGTTATTTTTGAATCATTTAAAGACTTCCATACTTTATAAATATCTTTAAAAATGATTATAATCCTCATACAAATTCTAAATCTTCTCAATATTTTTTAGAAGGATTCGCATTTTTCCTGATGTTTAAAAAAATTTTGCATAATTAAAAACAATTACTTACAATTCTCCGGTTTCTTTTTGAAAATCATGGCAATTTTTTTATATCTGCCGAAAGTTCTTTAAATATTCGGTTCAAATTAATTTTTCATAATAAAAAAATCATTAAAAATGTTCCCAAAAATTTTAAGTAAATGTTGTAATTCTCATGACATTTTTCAAAATTCTTAAGAAGCTTCTAAACTTTTTGTTCGAAAATTTCAACTAGTTACATGTCATTTTAGATATTTTAAAACCGTTTGAAGTTTGAATTATTTTCGAATCTTATTTAAACTTCTAAATATCTCTAACACTTACTCAAATTTTTTCAAAACTTTGGTAATCTTGCAAAATAGAAAAAAATTTCCTTCAAAATCTTCTACATTATTTTTTAGAAATGTTCAAAAATGTAACTTTTGTTTCAAATATTTTGAAATCTTCTAGAGATTTAAATTACTTTCGAATCTTCTCAAAACTTCTATAATTTCTCATTATATTTTGAAATAATTGTTTTCTAAAAAATATTTAAAATTCTAGAAAATTACAAAAAATGTCTTAAAATCTTATTGTTCTGATCAGTAAATTTGTTTGTTACAAATTATAGTGTGATAGCAAAATTTTAAGAACAGAATTATTTCCCAATATTATAAAATCGTTTGCAATTAAAATTGTCTCCCTTACTATTTTAGAAATTTTCAATTAAAACATTAATGTTGCAGAAATTTAAATTTGGCTTATTATATTTGGTTTATTTTTAATTCCTAGTTATTTCCCGGTTTTTTAGTTTGCAGACAACCTGTATTTTTTATTGTTAGTAGAAATTTAAAATATTGTTCAAAAAATGTACAAACCTGTAAAAAAATTAATTAAAAATAAAACTAAAAAGGCGTTAACTAAGGTATACAATTTTTAACGACACAAGAATAAAGAATGTGGAAAGAAGAGTTAGGTCTACCGAAAGTAATTTAAAATATTTAATTGGGCATGATAAATAAGACATGAAAATTGAACAGGGAAGATAAAGAGGTCACCGCCCGATTCGCCGAGATACCTGGCTAAGTATACCCCCACCATTGCTACCCCTCACTTGACTATTCCATCCCAGCTACCTGTGTACCGGTCTCCCACTACTACTGGAAAAGGCCCAACCGCTGACCAAGTTCAGTGGCAGTAGCCCGACGGTGTGAGGGAAAGCCGCGTAGTGGGGGACGGTACGCAGGTAGCTCGGGCGGAATTGACCATCGCCCTCAGTATATCTCGCGTCGGATTTGAGGCAGTAATACCTAATGTAGGTTTTCTAAAATTTTGATATAAAGTTTCAACTTCAAATAGGATAGCTAAATTTGCTGAAAAAAATGAATTTTAAACTAATATTTTTCAATTTTATATTATTTTTGAAATTCTGTTGAAACTTCTAAACAACTTTTTACATCATTCGAGTTTTCCCTCAGACTTTTAATAAATCCTGCAAAATTGAAATAATGCGTGAAAATCTTTCAGATTATTTTCTGACTATTTTGGAAATATTTATTAGTTTTCCAATATTAAAATAAATATCGGTTAGCTGAAAAATAACAAAATTCTAATTTTCATAAATTCTGCAGATACAATTATTAAAATACATTGTATTGTATTGTAAATTATTCTGAATCTCTCCAAAGCTACTAAATATCTTTTAACCAAATCAAATTTTTTCTAAAGTAATAATTGTTCAATTTTTATGTATCCTTCCAAATTTGTTTTAGTTTTAAACTCTTTTTAGGCATTATGCCAAAAATAATTTTTAAAACAAAAAATACATTGAAGAATTTCCCAGAAATTTTAAGCATTTTTTTATCCTTAATCTTAAAAAATCCTTAAATAGCATCAGAATTTTTTTTTAAATATTCAGAAATATACTTTTCCGTTCAAATTTGGTTGGAATCTTTTCAGATTTAAATTATTTTTGCTTTTTTTTTTTTAATTTCTAAATTTCTCTTAAATTTATTTGAATTTTTTAAATAAAAATCTTAATCAATGCTGCAAAATAAAAAGAATAACTTAAAAATTTCTAATTTTTTAAAAGATTGTTGAAATCTTCTTAAATATACTCTTAAAATTAATTTTCTAAAGTAAAAGAAAGATTTCTAAATTTCATAGGAATCTTAATGAAATTTTCGTATATAATTTTACTTTTAATTATTTGGAAATTTTTTCAAAACTTCTGAATATGATTAGACTTTTTCCTACTATTTTTAATGAAACTTACCAATTTTTTTTTACAATGCTTGACGATCTTACAGATTATTTTTTCTACAATTTTGGCAATCTGTTTAAATCTTTTTTAAATACTTTTAAGACTAATACGGCATTTATACCAAAAATTCCAATTTTTTGCTCGGAAATATAAATTTTCGATAAAAACGTAAATTTTTAATTAAAAAAAATAGTTATATATATTATAATAATAGTAATA
>JAAAKG020132757.1:0-14403 GCA_010014905.2 Druon quercuslanigerum
ATGTTTAGTGGGTACTAGGTAAATATTAATGATTTGGTAAAAATTTGGCGTACTTTCTTTTTTTGAGCAAAGAAACAAATTTTGCTAATGAAGGCAAACGAATTAGGAAAAAAGAAAACATCATACAGTGGGCACATAAGTCCTAAAGTTATCTTATAGACGTATTTTGGTGGATATCTTGAAGACGTTCTGAGGACCTTTTGAAGATATAAAAGGATCCAAAGGATGTCTTAAAGATTAAAGTTACATTAAAAAGAGGAACATTTTAAGGTAAACTGGGATATCCCACTTATATCCCGGGATAGGCTGGCGTGATCCCTAGAACAACCTGATTTCCGTCCTGTAAGATATCCCATGGGTTATCCCTGGGTTATCCCGCGCCTATTTCGCATTGCGAGAGTAATAGACTCGACTTTCATGATTATGGAATGCTTTTTAATGCGTTAAATGAAAATTGTGCAGTTCATTTACTTGAGGTTACATTTGGCAGCGCCTATCAGATTTAATAGCGATTGAATTTCATTATTTTTGTTACCTAATCCAGGATTCAAGACCAAAGCGCAGAAACGGCATTCTTAGGGATTGAAAATTCTCAAGACTTTATAATGCAATTTTGCTTACCGGATGATTATGTCAACAAATTTGTAACATACTGACAAATTTTGTGATTTCCTGGAAACTGGAATTGTGTAATGTGTCCCTGAACTTCTAGATTACTGCTGATTGGTTTTTAAAAAAACTTTACTTGTTATTATTTTTTTACAAGCATATATACGACAAATGCCTTTCATCCTTTGAAGCAAAGATCTCTCAGTAAATTATAAATCTAAGTATTATGTGAAATATCCCAGCCGAAACTAAAAAGGTCCTTCTTATAAAAAGAGGGGAACTGATTCAATAGAAATTTGCTTGAAATGGAAATTAAGGACGTTGCAGATTTGAAGCCGCACGTGGAACTAGCCGATTCATATAGACATGAAACATTTATGTTTTAAATATCTCAATTAACAATAAATAGGTACACATTTCACTGAGTTTCCATTTCAATATACAAATTTCGGAAAGCAAATTTCAGATAGTTTTGTGCACGTTTTTTCAGATCCTTTCCGAGATCTGCATCCGTAGCATTCCGTTTCTATCTAACATTTTGACTGGTTTTATTCTAAAAATGCCAATTCGTGCAAAGAGTCTGTAATCTCATCATAAATGAAATTATCAGAATTTTTGCTCAAAATTTTATATTGAGTTTTCATGAGAAATTTTCGGAAAAAAATCGTAAGAAGATCTCGGTAAGGTTTGAAAAGAAATGAAAATGATTAGATAGCTTCCGAAAGAACTTTCTATCCAAAATTTCTATCAGAGTGGTTTCTTTTCCCCTTGTTTATTACAGAAAATACTGTAAGCTCCATATAAAAACTATGTTTAAACTTACATGATAGAACATGGTAAAATGATAGAACCCCTGTAACATTAAGTGATTTTTGTTTGCCTCTTATATTACATTTAATATCTTTTTCAGGCCAGACATCCTTACATGAAATCAGCCGCACGAATTTCTCAGAGTATCCTTGTTGTAAAGGACTGAATTCGGAGGATTTCAGGATAGCAGCTAGGTGAAGCAGTGAGGAAGGTTCTCCGACACGATTCCGACAATAGAATTCTTCGTCTCCAAATTCCCTATGTTTACCTAAAATGCCTGAATGGCGACAAAACGATGTCATCGCCACATTTTACCTCGCAGCGAAGAATATTCACGTGGAAATAAATTTGGAAATTGTGATGGGAATCTACGTGCTTCAATTCAACCAATTGAAAATTTAAGTGGTATTTTGATATAATCCACGTGAATATTTTAAGGTCGATTTTAGGGTGTAATGGCCTCACCTGAACTGGAGGAGTTTTTTTCCATTTCTTATCGCGATAAGCAGAAGCCTCCTAATTTCGATGATCAAGGCCTTTGTGCCAAATATCTCACGACAGAATTATTATAGACGTAGTTTGTGGTGCTACGCAATATCTGTAAGCTTCAAGACTGATTTTATGACAAGAGAGTAGTTTGTTTCCACGATGTGTCCTCTACATTCAGAAGACTCTAAGCAGCATAAAAATTCCTGCTAAATGTACACGAATCTAAAGAAGACGTAAATATTATATTATGTACATTCTTTGAATAAAATATAGATCTTGTAAATTTAAGGATAGCATGTATTCTGCAAAAATAGACTCTACACAGCTAGTAAAAATTTACATTTTGATTTGGAATAATTTGAATAAATTCATTTACACTATTCATAACTCACGGTGGTGCTTAGACCAGTGGATATTGATAGGGATTTTTTGAGACCGGGAAATGACTGAATTTATTTTTTGATATGGATTTTTTCACTCGAATTATGTAAATATTGTAAATTGTACAGTTTTAAGCATTCGCATTTTTAAAATAAGAAGTGCCTGGTCGTCCCGAAATTCAGGATGAACAGTAAAATATTTTTTAAAGTATGAACTCGGCACCCAGAAAATGCAGGGCGACGAGACCATCCACTTTTACAATCCTCCAAACTTTTCGGGAAGGCTAGACGCAGTTTTTTAATAATGCAGTTTTGAAAGCCTTGAAAGATGAGAGATTTTTCTTTCCTAATTTAGAATTCGTCGAATCTTGGCTATTTAAAACTTACAATTGTTTTATTTTGATGACTTAAATCAAAAAATTTGAAAAGCCTACGATTCTAAATAATATAATATTGAATGCTTTAAAGTTAATATTGAATCACTTTAATCACTTGAGAATTTGTTAGCATTGAACACTATATGAATATATAAATTAAAATTTTGAAACGCCCACTTTTAAATACTCCTTGTTTTAAGATTATTATTTTGAATGCTTCTATCAGGGAGTAATCCTATTTTAAAGGCCTTGAAACATAACACATTTAAGGGCATGTGCCATAGTGTCACGCGACCAATTACATCCCAGTCAACACAACTCGACGGGCTCCTGGCGAGATCTTTTTGAGAGAGTTTGAAAGACTCAAGTCCAAGACTCCCACGTTCTTCCCGCAAGTTTCTTGATAGCTTTAAATTATGCTCCATATAAAAATATAAAAAAGATAATTACCAACAGCTTTTGAGAAACTATATTGCGAAATTATATTAATTATATTCTTATGTTATTTTAATTACCTATAAATAATTATTTTTTAATACATTTTTCTTAAAGTACCGAATAAGCTGGTACGTCTGTAATCATTACAGTTGCTCTTATCTCCCTTTCCTTTGTATATTAAGACGATAATCGGATCTTTTCAGTTATCTGGAACGCCTCTCAACTCGATAAATAAGTGTATAGAATTGCAAAACCTGTAAGATATATAGCCCATACTATATTTAAGCATTTCAACGTTAATACCATTTTCTCCAACAGTCTTACCTAACCTCAGAGGTACAAATTCTTTAACCGGGTTATCCAACATACCGCGTTCTACGTCACAGTTGTGCTGCATGTAGCTTCACCTTCCAAAAATACCTTGAAAGCATCTCTCACAGAGCGCAGCATCTCTTTCGTATCATAAAACATTTCACACTCACAACTTCTCATGCCGCCTAACGCGGTGCTGTTACGTTATTTCAGAATACTCAACGCAAATTTCCAAAACAGCTTGTTGCTTCTTTCAAAATCGATTTGAATTTTCTTCTTTCCTTGAGCCTTCCTTTTTTTTAAATTTCTTTAACTTGTATTTTTACCTGTCAGTTTGTGTATCTATAATCATTTTCATGTATATTTCTCTTCTTATTGCGAATGCCTGTAATGTTTAAGTTTCTTAAATATGCTTGCTTCTTTTAGTGAATGGCTACGGGGATATCATTAACCGCAGTACCACACATTTCAGTCGCTATCTTGACAATGATAGCGCGAAGCATATTTCATGTTCCCTATATATAATTATTGCATATCAACGCCTTCCAAGTTCCCTAAACTATGCTTTCGTATGTTTTATTCTGAAAATCTATTTGCAGTTCCAGTTCCTTTTAATTCTAAATCTTGATTCGCATCTGTTTCATCTGCTTGGTTCTCTTTCTTCGACACTCTTGACCGAATTTCATTTTCGAGACTAGATGATAATTGTCAGTTTTACATTTAGAACCACTCAATAAACTTTTATCTTTCACTAACTCTCTTGCCTTTCATCCTCAATTATACTGTGGCTATCTCCTCTGCACTAGGTGAATTAGGGAATCATTTTATGCATGAACCAAGTATGTATTTGTAATAAAAATGCACTTTTATTTTTAAAAACCAATCAATCTTTCTCCGATACCAACTTGCAGTATCATTTAAAGTCCCCCAGAAGGTGTCTTTTACTTCCTTTTTATTATAACCAACTGGAGCATAACACGCTACGATTTTCCGATTTCGAGTTTCATTTCAACCCATAATTAAAAAGACTTCTTGACGACCATGTTATTTACAATCTACGCATCACAATGCTTTAAGTCCATTCTTTATCTCCACATTTTGTTCTATCTAGTGTTGCATCCCTTTTTCTTTGTTTCAGGCGTACATGAAATATTTAGCTTACTTACGCCCATAGTTTCTCGTAATTCTCTTTTCTAAAAATTACTCACCCCTCTATCATTCTAAACTCCATTGAGTGCCTGAAACTTTATATTGACCTTCACCTTTACCGAATGTATGCCTTGCGTCAGCCAAAGTTTTGATCCATTCCGAGGCTACTCTATTGTTTTTATTATACATTATGCAAAGTGGACGCCCAAGTTCCAACTTAATGCGAAAATGTATTTTGCGAGTCGAAATCATGTCCAAAATAATAAGCCAATCATTGTAAGGTGAAGAGTCTAGTTATAACGTCAGTCCCACCAAACTTCGGGCCATCAAGCCAGGGCGATCGTTTGAAAGATGAAAATTATTCGTTTCCAATCCCAAAATCCAGTTTCCTTAAAATATTGGTGTTCAGTATATTTCATAAAAATAAACATACCATAAGATGAAACGAAACCCAAAAGAGACTGTCCCTAGCAACCCCCAATAAAATTGTCCAATTGTCAAGAACATCTGTAATTTTCTCATAGCTATCAAATTTTTCGCCTAGATTTAATATTAACTACACAGATTTCATTTTCATAATGTATTTTAAATGTGTATAGAGTTTCAAAATTTTAAGCCCAATTAGAAAAAGTAATAAAATCATCATACAGAATATTAGATTATATTTCTATGGATGTAAATAAACCATCAAACAGTCTAAATTGAAAATAATAAGATAAGTTTAATTTTAAAAACTCTTCGAAAAAAATGCATTTGAATTTTATGAGTGTCATAAGGATACGTGTTAAATTTTTTGATTGAACAAAAAATGTCTACTGTCAGTCACTTCGGGACACAAGTATAATGTATCCAGACAGGTTAAAGTATGATTTCCCATCATATTATTATGATTAATAAATATTCGAAGTAATATTTTCATGATATTTTTAATCGCGGGATATGCGCGGAAGGACTTGCATTTTAATGGCTGAAAGATATTTCGAAAAATGGCCTTAGCGGGAAATGAGCAGGCAGGCTTGTATTTTAACGCTGGCAAAATTATCTGCAAAGACCCTGCCAGGATCCTTCGTGAAATTTTGTTGTCAGGCATGGTAACAGCTGATAAGAATGTAATTATTGTTCTGCAATTTAAAAAATAGATCCAATATATATGGGCAGTACTGTTTGGCCAATTTGAATTTTTATTTTATTTAAGTAGAGCTCAATGTGCCCTTAAAAAAGATGCTCTTGACGTAGAAGACTTATCATATAAAACTTTACAATACAGATCTTTTAAATCGTAAGCCTTGAATTGTAAAATTTGAATGACCAGAAAATACTGCTAAAAGCCGGCAAAAGGTAGAGATTTTGTTGTTATATTTAGGGCTTACCTTGTAATTAAATTCTACAACTAAAATTGTGCACATAATTATCGGTAAAATTTCTGCTTAAGAATATTCGACATAGGAGAATTTAATAATTAATCGTTAAAAATATATTAATTAATATATGTGAGACTTTAAAAACATAAATACATTTGTTCAAACCTCAGACTCATTAAAAAAAGTGTAATTCTACACAAAGTAAAAATTAATTTTGTTTATAGTCAAATTCTCTCCGCAAATAAATTATGCATATATGAGAAAATCCTACGCGACAATGCAAAGCAATTGAAAAATGTTGTTTACTGCATAGTTTTCTTCTACAGAAAAAGGTGTTCACAGGCTGGTAGAAAAGTTAACAATTGTACGGATGTTATTCATTCCCGTTAACATAAACAATCAAACAGGATCAGCGGACATAAAATTTCCAGGCGATTAATTTTTTTTTCTTGAAAGAATGAAATTCCGTACCCTCTCAAGTTTAATACATGGGGTTTGCCTGAATAAATTTAATTTTTACTCTGTGTAGATTTTGACAGTTTGATCATTGATTTTATCGGGGTTAAAAAATGTATTTTAATATTTTAGAATGAAATTTAGAGTAATATATGTGTGCGTATGTGTGTGGCTGACTGTGTGGCCGACCGCGTGAAGAGGGACCTTATGGCCGGTATGAAGTTACGTATGGGGGCATATATCCGGATAAATTCCGCGCATTTTCCGGTTACTTACTGTATATGAGCATAGTGCCAAAAGATTCAATATAGGTGTCAACATGATCCTCAAACTCAACCCCGAAAAGGATGATTTTGACTTCAGCTTGAAACAACGTCAATATCTCCTAAATCATAACCGGTCAAAAGGGCCATTTTTATGCAGACAACTGCATATTAAGGTAGCTTGACCCATTATGTCCTACCTAAAGTTTTTTGCATTTTTAAATTGTGTTAAAGTGAACAAATTTGCTTTTAATTAATGCTTGTGAAAAAGACATTCCTTCGAGTAAAAAACACAAAAATATAACCAAATTTGTATTGACGAAGTCAAAAAAAGGGCAGAATCAGAAAAGTGGATTTAGGCCATATTTTGTAACCTACATACTCAAGATGGCCTATTGTATTAGGTATAAGAATAATTGTTAACTTATAATTTTATATCGCATTTTGGACATAAAAAAGTTTCTTTGTCGTCCTTTGATACCAATATTGTTTACCAATATTGTTTTTGAGTACCAATATTGTTTTTTGCCAAGAGGTTTTTCGCTCTTATTGAATGGTTTTTTGGGTTTAGGTTTTGATACTTTGCATTTCTTCGAACTATCGTAAGAAAAAATAGATTTCTTTTAAAAAACTGCTCTGCTATTGATAGCTTTCTGTCTTACTAACCCTTGGAGGGTTTTTGACTGGTGGCGGAAGTAAGTCATAAAATGTGCTCGTGTTAACTGACAGCTTTTCCTTAGTTGAATCCTCTTGTCAAGACTTCATCAAAACAGCTTTATAGAAAGAATCTTATCTAAAAGCAAGACATTTGCTCTTTCAGGATTGAGGGCCGATAAATCTGAAGGACCAGGCTATGGATTAGTGCAATCCATGGTCGTATAGACAGCTACGGGGGATCTGGCAGATGGGGAAGTTCCCTTACGTTAAAGATCTTCACGGGAGAGTTGAAACACGGGTTGCTCCAAATCTGATTGCCGCCGCTGTATCGAAACTAGTTAAACTTTTATGAGTTTTGATTGGGTTAGTTTTTAGTTTTTGGGTTAGCTGAATGCGAATCCGAAGTCTAAAAAACTCCAGCATGTGAGGATTTTGATTTTTTAAGAAACTCGTAAAATTCATTTATCCGAATTACGCGTGCCTGCATCCAGGACACCTCCTCGCGGTGACCACGGGCAACGAAGTAAGCCTATGATCCGACTAAGTCCTTAGATTACGGCCCTGATAACGGTCCCTAGATAAACTGACTTTTGTTTAATATAAGGCTAAGGTCAAAACGTTGAATTGGTCTATAACTTAGATTACGAGGTATTTTGAAGGTTTTGTCGAAATCCTGACATTCTAAGGTGTTTTGAACCTCGGTTTCAAATTCAGCGATCCCAAGACATATAATAAACATGGTCTGGCCCGGTAAATAAGAAAAATTTTTATACTCCACACTTCCGCTAAGAACGCTATTTCTTCATTTCACTTATAATTTAAAATTTTCAAGAACACCAAACATCCTTTATTTGCTTTACATGATTGTATTCAAGAAGGCTAGGACCAAAAGTGTAGTATGTATCAAGGGCGTAGGGCTATTTTGAATTGTGTGAGTGCAGCCGT
Source organism: Druon quercuslanigerum (assembly GCA_010014905.2). Classification (NCBI taxonomy): domain Eukaryota; kingdom Metazoa; phylum Arthropoda; class Insecta; order Hymenoptera; family Cynipidae; genus Druon; species Druon quercuslanigerum. The sequence continues at coordinate 8,247 of JAAAKG020132757.1, forward strand.
CGCTTCGCTCGGGTGGCAAACTCACAATCGTCCAAATAACCTTCTTTACCACCTTGATACGCAATGTACTATTTTATGAGATTTTTTAAAGTTATGTCAGAACCATGACGTGCTCGGGGCTTTCAGGCCTCGAATTCGAATTCAGTGACCTCAAACACGTATAATAAACATGGGCTAACCCCCCACTCGAAAAAAAGCTTAATGAGATTTTTGAGGTTATGTCAGAACCCTGATGTGCTGGGCTTTTTTGGACGACACATGCAGCTTCAGCGACCCAAAAAACGTATAGTAAACATGGTCCGTCCTCTAGACCCAGAAAAAGATTGTTTTGTGTGGCTGTGTTATTAAATATGCGTTGAAAGTATTAATTTTATCACATCCAAATTTAAAATGAAACGGCCATTACTCTACTAATATTACAACCACTATTGGCAATTTCTGGAATGAACTGGAAGCTTCAATAAGGAAACTTCCCTCTCCACGAGAGTCCCCGGACCCTTGTATATGACCGTGGTGCATACTGATGTTAAATATTTAGCCGAAGGTGGTTTCTTCGGGTACTGGTAAGTGAGATGAGGTGCTTGGTATGAATGCTTTTTCTGGAATTGCATTCGGCACCTGTGGCTCTGAATCCAGATTTTATGTTGAGAAATGTCATGCACTTATCCCAAACTTCAGCAAGGACTCTTCTAATACGTTGTTTAGTCAACGTCCTTTCACCACGATTGTGCCAGTAAAGTATTAATTGTTGGTCTCAGTTATATTAAAAAGAACGAAATACTGCCTTATCAAAGGGTTTAAATTCGTAAGTAGTATTGGATGAGAGGCAATATAAAATAATGTCGTAAAGTCCAACGGTCTTCACAATTACATAGTCCAAATGGCATTTAGCAACATCAAAATTGAGAACACAGGGACTTGAAGGTTTGTGATTTTCAAAATGATGTAACTAATCAACAAAACACTGCGTAGTCATAGAACCTTTCTCAGTCATGCGACAGACTGAACCAAATTCCGGTTTCATACGTTTACCTTCGTACAATATCATTGGTGGAATAGCAGAATCCATGGCGGTCGCACAATATACAATTGTTACGTTTTCTTCATTGTTCATTGCCGCTAATGTGAACTTTGCGCGCACCTTTCTTAGTTAAAACTCTAAGTTCTTTGTGGAAATTGAACCTGTAATGCCTGTAGCCTTTCTCATCCATATGAAAGTGCTGTTCGGATTTTCCAAATATACCATTATCTTCGAAAACCTGTTTAACCTTTTCAAAATTCTATTGGACAGTCAATTTATTTAGTTATTGTGCTTTAGCTGGGTTCAAGTTTTGAGACTGTTCTGAGAGAAACTGTTGCTGCGGCGGTCAAGTTCAGAGGTTTCTTCCTCAGAAAGCGTGAACTTTCGTCCTTATTTGGCTTTGAGCTATGCCTTATACGGATTGGATTTAGAGCTTCTAGTAAATTTCACTGTGTCCACTTGCCTCTCTTTTTACGATCTGATTTATCCATATCTGAAAAGCTATTAAAATATTGCAAGAATCGAAAGAAAAGTTCAAAGGAATACTTACATCGACTATTACTCTTCTAGAAATTTAAAATGACTATGTATCCAGTATGGCCTACTAGGCCATATTGGATCCTTCTTATATTTCATTACATTTTTTCCAAAAGTAACCTATAATCAAGTAATAGCTGCATGTGGTTTTATTAATTCATAATGCAGATAAACACGCTATCTACGGGTACAAGACTTATTTTTACAACATATTCTAAATAATTATTATAAGCTTCAACTTACTCGCATCAAAAAGTAAGAGGCAACAGTAACAAAGCACGTGCGCGCAAACACCTCCCTCAATGTAAAAAAGCAATAACAGCGATGTATGTATACATTAGCCGCTTCGGTTTTACAACACTGATATATTTGGGTGCCACATATCTCAGTTTTAATGTAATTAAAGAGACCACGTGATTATACCATACTGAGTCTTAGGCCATAATGGATCCAGCTACCTTAATTAAAAAAAAAACACGTCTTTGGAAAACAAATTCCACGTTACTGTGGGTGCGAAACAAGAACCTCTCGATCGCTGGTTGAGTACTCTGTATAACAGTGAGTTTTATCATGAGAGATTTAATTATGAACAGTCGCAATAAAAATAAATATTCTAGACCTAGGCAGCATTGTGAGCTCAACATTTATTGGCATGAAAGACAAAGAATGAAATATATTAGGATTTTTTTTAGTGAGATAGCCACCATTGAAGATTAAATTTTTATAGTGACGCCAAGAGCACCTTCAAATGTTTCGAGCAGTTTTTACATCCGCTTCGTAAGTGCGAAAAAGACTACCCATATCTTTATCTCTTGCCCTCTTGTGAAAATTTCTACAAACATTTGAATGCCGCCTCACATGCGTCCTGTTTTTTCCTTAAATGGAAAGGTCTACAATCCATTAATATTGCTATTGACACTTGCTTCTTATCTACAACCATCTTCACTCAGGCTTTAAAATCTCAGTGCAAACTTGCGACTTAATTAATGTAATAATAAGAATAATTAAAGATTTAAAATGCATTTTTTTATATGAATGGGTATATATGATTTTTAGCAGACCCAAAAAAAGCATTCGTCTCAATATTGCTGTTTAATCACAATTTTAAGAAGGATCATTAAATAGTTTGCTCCAGTTTGACTTTTTTTGGCGTAAGCTAGTTCTTTTGTAATATTGGTATGTAGATATATTGATATCAATATATGATTAATTTATATTAACAAGATGGTCCCGATGATTTTCTCGCATACCATTTACTTTGTAGAGCTTTGGTGTGTAAAGTTTATTTGTGTAAGTTTAATAACAAAAAATTTTGAAACGTCATCCAAGAAGGATATAATTGAATGTTGAATTACATATTTATAATCATATAAACTGGTATATCTTTAGCAGGAAAGCTTTAAGCAGAAGTAGTTTTAAATAATGCAGTTTTTAAAATTTGTTACCATGTTTTATTGAATCAAAAGTTCTGCCGACATATTAAACTATCTAAAAAAGTTCAGAAATTGGTTCAAGAATAAGTGCATTATTGGAAATACTCTGCTGAAAACTCTCAGAGAATTTCTGAAAAATTTGAAAAAATTCTTTGATGCAAAAAGATACTGACAAGGGGAAAACACTCTTCTCAAAGATTTGTACCGGAATTGGATGTGCCATTCCGTTTAGGGAGTTTCAGAATGTTGTCATTAACACTTGTTTGGAAAGTTCGAATCTAGTAATGCATGAGTGCATATTGAAACTAAACTTAAGAACTTAAACGTCGAAGATACTTGAAAGTCATATGGGTTTATTCATATTTTTTTGCATTTTCCAGTGAAAAAGAAAAGGACTCGTGTAATCGACGAAATCGGCGGAAATTGTTTTATACGGAAATAAAAATATGTTTGAATGTGCTGATTATAAATATATAAATGTGTATAAATTATGAAAGGAAGGTGATTTGTAATAGAATGAGTATAATTAATTTTTTTGTTTTTATTAGAAAACGAAAACTAAATATAAGATAATATTACTATAAAAATGCTTAATTGTGTTGTTCAATTAACCCCTCCATCTACTTTCTGATCAAATATATAGAGAAACTATTCTTTTCAACAAAGGAGAACAAACTATCAATTTGTCACAAATTTTTCATTAAAGTTAATCATAGAAGAGAGAATAGATAGAAAAGCAGATAAATATTCACATTAAAGGTTTAAATTTAAAAATGGTAATTTTTAACGCTCTAAGGTTGTGTAGACTTAGTAAGTAAAAACATAAATTAACTTCTCCAACTTTCTCTCTCTCTCTCTCTCTCTCTCTCTCTCTACCTATTTGCATTTCTATAGGCAGAATTCGTAAACTCCTTCAATTTGTGCGAAGGTACGTTTAGCTTTCAGGAGATAAAGGCTGTCTAAATTAAAAACGCATTCGTTACCAGAAAACAGCCCAAGTGGTGTCAATGTGGGCAATGGTCCCGTCCAACCATTTTCTTATGCGACGTTGCCAAGTGTGGGTACTTTTTAGCCTTAAGTTATAAATACTAGCGCATATTTGGCAACGCCGGAAAATCAAACGGGTTTAGTTTCACCTTTGCAGGGGCGAGTAAGGGCCCAAAAAAGGAGAGGGCGGTCTGAGACGCGAGCGTAAACAGACCTTTTAGACTTTAAAAATGTATGTAACCTCAGATTTAACGCGGCTTAAATTGAACTGTTCCTTTTTGGTATCCTCACCTTTGTGTGTACTTTCGATCACAGGATCCATTTAATAAATAAATTGAAAACATCTGTGTTGTTTGTGAATTTAAGCATATGAACCTTGAATTTGCAAAACAGGACGTCACAAACTACTTGTGCGTGAAAACGAAGATCATGGAATACTTAAGTTATACGATTCCTACTAAAAAATGACACTAAAAAATTTTTATAATTAAAATAATTAGTTAAGGTGCATACAAACGTTTCTAATTGTCTTTTATTTAATTTTACAAATGTGAAACTCCATATCACAATTCGTGTAAATGTTAGTTGTTGGAGAAATGATGTCAGTATGGTAGCAAAGGTATGACGTAATTAAGTATCACGTGGATTTAAATTTAAGGTTTAGTTTTTCATTTCACATGTCACACATCAAAATAGTTCACTTCGGTTCATATTTGAAGCAGAGAGCCTACGAAAAATCCACCAAACGCGTTCTCAGGTTGCGGATATATTGAGCCTTTACCAAGAGTTTATGCTGAATATGGTTACAACACTTAATAAGGCGTTACGGACAAATTAGCCAGGGATAGTCCCGAAGGAAGAACCCCCAAGTTGAAAACTAAACGGAAAACAATGCCATTCACAGTAGAATTCGATGCACTGAAAATAATTTGTATCGAAACACGACGAAGTACCGGCGGAACGCTGATACTGAGTGGACAAATCGACACCAGACGCTTGATCTGAATCTTTACATCCCAAGTAAGGAAAGTCCCTTACTCCATTTAGGTACCTCGTTTATGAACGCCAAAATAAAGAAAGCAGAGTAAAAGAATTTCCGCCAAAAGCTCCTCGAAAAACAAATTATCTGAGAGTTTCCTGGGATTGACACTGGAAGCTTGATAAGGGGGGGGGGGGCTCAGTGGATTGTAGGGATCTCTCCTTGACCGCAATAGCCATTGGACCTATCCTGGTTCTGCATTTCTGAACAGATTTCGCTGACACTTAGCTGAATTTAAATAACAGCGGATTTAAAAAATTACTGACTCTGAATTTACTGTGCCGATTAGACTGAAAACAAAAAACTAACTGAACGTTCTCGTGATCCAACATGAGCTTTTATGCTGAATTCTTGAGAGGACGAGTGATCGCATAACCTCATAATCTCATAACCGTCAATATAACGTTATTTTAACAATGCAGTGCAACTTGAGTCTTACTTTCATGATTTCGTTCGTCTGTAGTTTTTGAATTCGTTAGTTGTTTACTTCGATGAATTCAAGCGATGACTATCGAGTTCGTTCTAATTTCGTCCTGCCTTCATGACACGGTACGTTGCAACGTGGCGTCCTTTTCAATCATTTTTATACCTGTCGATCTTGACCTCCATGACTTCACTCTGACTTCGTACTGACTTCAAGTATAGTTTTACTGACTCCGTCATGGCTACGACGACTTAAACATTACGAGTTCATGCTTTTCATAGTTTCACGTGATTTCGTTAACACGTCATGACAAATTCTAACGTTTGACTTCAGAGTGAATAGCCCCTCGCTCATAAACCACGATAAACTTCCTCCAGCTCTCTAAACTTCATGCCTCAACAAGATTGTTGAGGGCACTACAGAATTTTATTCCACACAAAAAGATTTTTTTGCCGGTATGTCAGGTTTTTTGGGCCCAAGGTCACTTTTTAATTAGCTTCCCCTGCCATATTGACTGTATCCCTGATGCTCGCTTTCGTGTAAATGGATACACGGAAAAGAATATGGAACTGTAATGTACCATTAGTAGTGCAGGTATCATTTGATCCTGTGTTTAGAAATAAATATGCCCATATGTAAGGGATCATTTGGTTCCAAAACAGTTAGGTGAATCCGCGCACCCAGTTTGGGAACGAATCAGTCCCATAGTCGGCAAA
>JAAAKG020132758.1:0-14403 GCA_010014905.2 Druon quercuslanigerum
AGGTCGTTCCCGCATGAGTTGGACAACTAGATAGTATGTGCCCTAGATGCTCGGGGTGTGCATGGCACGCCCTGCAGTTATCATCGGGAATGTCTTGGCACAAAATGTAGCGACGGTATACTAAGGTGGAAATGACACCATCTTCATATGCCAAAATGAAGCCCTCCGTGCCAGACTTCAATCCAGGTGATTTAAGGAAATCGAAAGTTAGCTCACACCACATTGACTGATCCTCCACATTTCTGTGGAAGATGCCGTGAATTCTCTTATCGAGGATATATATATAACTTTCGAGTTACGAAATGTCGCCACTCGACTCTGAAACTACTTATATCTAGCTTATATCTACGTACCTACTACTATATACTACCTTATATCTATTTATATCTACTACTATCTTGATGAAATTTTGTATACTCTGTGTAATTTGGTCCAACTTAAGGGCACATGACACTCAAATCCACCGACCAAGCCAGCCCCAATATCGAAATTTGTTCCTATATTTAAAAATAAAAGTTAAAAAAAATCGAAAAATTTTTCGGAAAGTATTAATCAACGTAAATGGAAGGCGTATAGCAAAGCGTGGAGTCGGGAAAGAGAAAAAAAATTTATAAAAATAATAATTGTTGGTAAATATGTTCTATTTTACCGGTAACAACTGCCGTGTCAACTTTGTTAAATAATAAATATATTTCTATGAATAAATAACTAATCTTTAAATGCGTAAATATTGCACGTGACAAAAATATTGTTTTGTTTATTTATTATATGCACGAAATAATAGGAGGAACACACAGTACTCATTCGTTTGAGGTGGAAAATTGTATCAACCAATCGTAGGAACATCATAGAATTAATAAAAGAGCTGTATCAATCGTGTTTTGACCGTGAAATTAAAATCCAAGAGACTCAATGGGCACCTAGGATCATATGAAATAATTGCTATAGTAGGCTACGTGGTAATATAGAAACAAAAAAGATGAAATGCATTTCACCGAGGATATGGAGTACACCTCAGAATAAAAATGATTGCTATTTTTGTACAACTAACATCTTTGGGCACAACACTTCGACCATAAAAAATATTCACTATGAAAATGTTTACCGCGTCTTCAAGACATCTCTCTCATGAAATAAATACATCGATAGTATCAAAGAGTCTTTCAATATCGAGGTAGGCGAGAAAAGTGTTATTTCTTCACTTGAGCAGACATCAATAAAAACGTTTTCAGGTGAGGAATATGAAAGTGACGATTGCATACACGACACAGACAATGACGACAGTGGAGATGACTTTATTCCTAAAGGAGAAGGAAAGCCACACGAACTCTACACGCAAAAGGAGTTTTAATGACATTATCAGAAACTTAAGTTTGCCTAAAGATGCTGCTGAACACTTGGCTTCAGATTTGAAAAAAAGAAATTTGGTAACAAAAGCTACTAAATACGGCGTATACTGAAACAGAGAAAAAGATTTTCTAAAGTACTTCTCTTGGAACACTGATTTAGTCTATTATTCAGATTTTAAGGGTTTAATGAATGAACTAAAGCCAAATGTTTATAAAAATGATGACTAGAGGCTTTTCATTGACACTTTCAAGCGAAGTCTTAAAGCAATGTTGCTTTACAATAAAAATAATCTCGCAACAGTACCAATAATCCACTCCACTATACTGAAGGAAGAGTTAAGAAGAACCTTAAGAACCTTAAGAAGGTTTTGAGTCTGATTAAGTATTCGGTACATCAATAGAAGATCTGTGGAGATCTAAAGATTTTAACTGTACTATTAGGGCAACAATCAGGTTTAACTAAATACCCCTGCTTTTCTGCTTGTAGGATAGTAGAGATCGCGAGCGTCACTTCACACACAAAAAATTGCGAGAAAGGTTATCTTTTAAACCAGGTTCAAATAATATATTATACGAGCCATTGGTTGAGCCTACGAAAATTCTTTATCCTCCTCTTCATATCAAACTTAGCTTAATGAAGCAGTTTGTTAAATCACTAGACAAAAATGGAGAATGTTTTCCATATCTGGGAACCAAGTTTCCAGGTTCATCCGACGCCAAAGTAAAGGAAGGAGTTCTTGATGGGCCTAAAATTCGGCAAATGTTCAAAAACAGTAAATTTATTAAACATATGAATGACACCAAAAAAGCTGCTTGGCTTAGTTTAAAAAAAGTTGTAGAGAATTTTTTAGGAAACCACAAAAGTAACGACTACAGAGAATTAGTAGAAAATGTGGTTCAGAAATACCATGAACAAGGTTTTTTGATGAAATTAAAACTGAACTTCCTTTACCCACATATAGGTTACCTTCCTGAAAATATTCGCGATGAAAGGGAAGAACAGTATGAATGCTTCCATCAAGACATCAAAGAAATTGAGCGTCGTTATCAGGGACGATGGGATAAGCATATGATGGCAAATTTTTGCTGGATGTTGAAAAGAGATGTTGAACACAGAGGCAAAAAACATAAATGAAAACCATTACGTAGACCTTATTAGACAAAAGAACTATAAAACACAAAGAAAGCTGAATTCATTAGGTTTAGATTCGTACACATGACTCCCATTTTTATAACGACTACTTTTTTCAAACATTTTTCTGTCTTTTCTCAATTTCTAAAAAGTTTTAAAAGGTTAGCAGGAAAAGGAGGCACTGTAGAGTTTGTTTAAGGTTAAAACTTTCGAGATAAATAAAAATAAAATGCATTTTGGCGGCTCCTATTAAAAAAGCTGTATCTGTATAATCAAGTTTTATTGCACAGGACCACAGCTTCCGTAAAATCGGCAGCTTTTGTAATTTAAGATTTTAGGTTGGAAATTGATTCATGAACATTGCTGCTTTAAAAAGTGGCAAGCAGTTTTATTTAAGAGCTTTTTCTTTGAGAAAAGTAGCATTTTATTATTTTATTCTGTTGAAAAACTTTTAGGAAGAAAAATGTTTTAGAAAAAGTTGAGAGGTCCGACATGAAAAAAAAGATGAAAGACAAGTACCAAAAGATATCTGGTTTTGAATCATCAATATTTTTATTTTACCATATTAAAAATGAGACTTCGAACAAATTCTTTTAACAAATTATGTATTCGATTTTTCAAGAATTTCTTATGCCATTTATCTTATCCCATTTTCAAAAAAATGTTTGTTATCTAGTTCTGTACTACAACCTTTCAGTTGATAATATTAAAAATTTTGTGATCAATAATTTTCTACTTCGTACGCTTTTAATTTTTTATTGTTTAAGTCCTCGATACTGCATTTTAAAATTCTTTAAATTAAAAATAAAAATCTAAAATGGAACATTCTTTAAGCAAAATATTTTCGAATGGCGGTTACCGCGACTTTATTCAGACATACATATCCCTCTTCACATGAACCTCATTACACCGAGAAGAATTGATGGTCAAAGTTAGAGGGTCAAAATTTAGAGAGCAGGTCCGTTCTTTTAAATAATCTAAAGAGCATTCCAGATTTTTTTCGACATAGTCAGAGAGCCTCTTATTTTATGGTCAGTCTGACGGTTATAAGAAGGACAAACTCACAATGAGAGTTAATCGAGGCATCCTTTCGGAATGGTCAATACGATTATCTTGTTTTCACTCATTTTAACCATCCACGTATTAGCAAGTGACCCGTCGTGGAAGGCCAAGCTGATTAGTTACCGTTGGAATTTTTATTTAAAATGAGTAACTGTGTAAGTCAGAAGTTCACCAAAAATATTAAATGTAAACTGCATAAAATCGTTCATTTATTTTTATAGAAAAAATGTAATAGATAATTTAAATTCTGCTTTGTCAGTATTTCTAGCGAGCAACAAAATTATTTTTACTAACTTTTCTATTATTATTCTTTATATCCAATTGCTTTTCACATTTATTCTTTTCATATAAGCACGCCAATCTGAACAAATCCGGTGGTCGTCGCGATGCATGCAGTGTGAAAGGATACGATAGTTGGCGGCATCATGCTGCAGAGCATTTTCTGAGCGAGTAAATATCATTATGGCGCTCAGCGTCTCATTTGCTGATTATTAAACTTAAACATCTTTTTAATAAGTTTAAACTGCTTCTTGATATTTTTAACATGCGTAGAGAGTGAATTAAGTATATTGTTTTGAATTTTCAACGTCGAATTTGATTCTTCCAAGGGATTAAGAATAAAGACGTAACTGGACGCACAGCTATCAATTTATTGTAACCGCTTTATTTTAAACTGAAAACGTCCTTCGCCCTTCACGGTGGGGCTGAATAATTTTATATGAAAAGTTCGAGGACCCCAAAGTTACGAATTTGAAATTGTTGCAAATGGTTGCTATAATCAATTTTTCATAAACTTAAAATCATCCCCTGAGCTGTTTTTTTTATTTTAATAACGGCTGATATCTGCTAAAACTTTATCGAAAATTAGTACTAATTTTGGTTTGTCAAGTAACATAACTTTAGAAATCACTAAATCACTTCAAAGTGCAACGAAAAAAGGAAAAATATTTGAACCTAATCTAAAAGACAAAATCAAAGCTTTAAATCATTCACTTGACTTACATTTTGATTTAACAAAATGCCAGATAATTAGATTTAAAACGGAAAACACGCCTAAAGAAGAATATTTTGTATTTTGTAAAAATATTCAAAAACTAATCGATGATGTTAAGGAATCTCGTAAAGTAGATGAAGTGTAAATTAAAACTGGTGCAGATGGCGGTGGCGGTTTTTTAAAATTAACATTATCTATTCCATCGTTGGTCAATGGATTGGTGCTTCCAAGCAAAAACAAACGGCAAAGTTGTAATGAACGAGTAGTTGCCAAGATTTGATAGGTGTAACTCAATTTCCTGAAGAAAATAATGATAATTTATCATTTTTGTGGGACTTACTAAATCTAAAGGATTTCGAAGGTAAAGTTTCAGCGGATCTAAAATTATTGAATATATTGATTGGTCTGATGCCTCACAACTGTTCGTATCCGTGCACTTGGTGTACCGCTCATAAAGATTTCTTAGACGCTATAGGCGTGCTGAGAAAAATTGGGAGTTGCATTGAAAATTTTAATGCTTGGAAAGCAAACAAAGCTAAAAAAGAAGACTGTAAAATTATTTAGATTATTGCAATTACCGATAATTTCATCAGACGAAGAAAAGCAAATTATTAACTTCATTGGACTGCCTGAGTTATATTTATTGATCGGAGTTGTAAACACTTTATTCAATAGTATGTACACAAAATTTGAACAAATTTGTGAAAAGTGGGCTAAAAAGTGCAATGTCAGCCGAAAAAATCTTATACGAAAGTGCAGGATTTAATGGAAATTCGTGTAAAGCATTATTAAACGAAGTAGATGTTTTACGTAAGAACCTGTAATTTTTCTTCTATGCAATATGTTACATGTTTTGACGAATTCAAAGAGGTTGTAGATTCCTGTTTTTCAAATGATTTAAAATCAGACTACCTTAACGAGGTCGCTGTTTTTAAACAATATTTTTTTTCATATTAAAGATTTTTGTGAGAAAAAAGGAAGGATTGGGGTTCTGCTCGGAGCAAGCTGCGGAATCAGCTCATGCAAACTTTAAAAAAATGTGGATTAAGTATAAAGTAAAAAAGACACATTCAAAGTGTACAGAAAATTTACTTAAAGCTGTTCACGAACATAATAGTAGACACCTTTAATTTACAAACACTTAAAGTTCGAAATTCACAAATCTATTTCATTTCAATTTTTGTTGTTTACCTTATTAAATTATCTCATATTTTCATTAAATATTATGTAATTGTAAGTTTTCTTTAGTTTAAAACGAGCAAATATACTTGCTTAATATACTCAAACTGTAAGTACGTGCAATAACTTGTAATTTTGTTTCATCAAAAATAAATTATTTTTTTATCATTTTAAAAAATACGGCTACTTTTTAGTAATTAATTAAATAGATTCACATAAAAAAATCATATTACTATTTCAATAATGATTTGCAAGTACTCTAACTTCCTTATATACTTTTTGAAGCTTGTATAATATGGTTTTACCAGCTTATTTAGCGTTTAAGTTATTATATATAGCAATTTTAATGAATGATTTGAAGTTCAAGAAAAAATGATTATAGGCACCATTTACAACAACTTCCCACTCGTAACTTTGGGGTCCTAGAATTTTTCATATAAAATTATTTAGTCCCTCCGTGCTTTAGTGCTCCAAATATGTTATCAATGTGCACTGATTTCCATATCAAATTATGTCTCATACACTTCGCTATCCACAAATAGTAAAAAATGCTATCAGAATCCATGTATTTCCTATTAAGTTTCAGGTTTTATAGGCTCCGATTCATTTTATAATTTTCAGTCTCTTATAAGAGAGAGATTGGCATAAGTAGGAAAAGAATAGCAAATAGACAAAACGTAGGTTAATCAAGCCGACCCCCTAAGATGGCCAGGTCGACTATCCGAGGAAATCAAGTTGAGAATGTGATATGATCAAATCAGTCCTCTATAATGAGCGATTTGACCCTGTATAATGATCAATTCAGTCCTATTTGATGATCAGTTTAACTCTCTATGATATTTAAGTCGACCGTTTGAAATGATCAAGTTAACACTCTGAGATAATCGATTTTAACCTCTTGCTTTACCCTTCTAGAGATAGTCGCTTAAGCCATATTTAAGGGCTGTCCTCTAGTTTACCTTTTAATATGGTCTGTCTGCACACTTATATGGCCAAACTGATCTTTCATTCACATTTTTCAACTTGCGATACCAAGAGCCAAAAATATTTAGTCTACGCTCACGGAATTTTGATGAAAAAGAAGTTAAAACATCATTTGTCTTTTAAGTTCGTGATACTCTGTGCATCAAGAACACTTTGATGAGCCCGCGAACATTGACTACATTTATTATGACCAAAGTTATTCTAATCTTCCGAAAAGATAAAAATTTAACATTTCTTGCAATATATTTTTATTAATAGAAAAAATTAGGACACTTTAAAAATACCTCAAAAAACAGGCGTTTAGATCATATCCGCTGGTCGTGTATCGCTTTTGAGTTTCAGATGCATTCAAAAATAACTAATCGGATATAAAAAGGTTTTATACCACAATATGCAAAAAGCGTCAATTTTGTTTATCATATTCGAATATCCCCATTCTATCAAAATCTCCAAGAATTGGTTAAGTACTTTTGAAAACATAAATATCTAATTTATTACAATGTCAGTTTGCAATCTAGCAAAATATTATATGTGACCTGCAATGTCTTTAATTTCTAATATATCTCAAAGATCGATACTCTAAGTCTAGTTTGCTTACATTGTTAATTCAGATTATGTTTGGAACAGTATGTTTTAAAAAATCGATAGAACACCCTGCGTTTGCAAAGAACTTAAAAATAAATTTCCCAAGTTGTTTATAAAATAGCTTGTAAAGTTGAACAACGCCGTGAAGTCACGCAGATGGTCAGTTTAAAGATTTCTTGGTTCACTTAGGTACACACAATACATAGGTATATTTATTCGCATCGATGATCTGGGTCACCACTGAAACAAAATAAGAACGACAATGGATGGTAATCATAAATTAAGATAATAGTTGACATTCTGGATAAAATGAGAAAGAAGGAATTTTATAGAAATATCTGGAGAAATGAAGGGAGTTAGACAAAATAGGGCAAGGAGATAACAAAGCCCTGATTCTAAAGATCGGACTGCGAAGTTGCCAGGGTACTCTCGACCGTTTCATCACGTCGTCATAAGGGCTTAGTCACTTCGCCACATTCACAAAGCGTTGGATGATGTCCTCTACGGTCCACTCGATTGCTTATAGACTGTTCACTGCAACAAGAAATTTGAAATTCTTTACCATAATGTTTATGTTTATATGGACAAAAAGTTTTTTTGAAATATTGTCAAATCCTTAGAGAAAACGAGGGGCGATTTACTCTCGCGTAAACTCTGAAAATTTTCAAATTATTCCTTATTTTTAGGTAAGTTATGAGAGTATCACTTTATAAATATCTACCACAGGTGAAAAAGTTATACATAGTTTATACATAGAGGAATAAGACAATGATCTTTTTTATTTGTGTTATGAACTTTTTATTTAAAACAAATTAAAAATGTCAGCGTTTGGTCCACTATATATAAATTATATATGACTTTTTCTTCAGGGCCGTGAATGTATGACACCATTTTGAATCGTCGAGTCGTCTATATTCTCTCCTTATTTCGCTTCATAAGTCCTAATATAAAGAGTGTCTAAAAACCCGGGACAATTTCAATGAGGAATTCAATGGTGACCTTCATTTTGACCTTCAAGTTGACCTTCTTGGCTTTTTGAAGGTCAAATTTGTTTTTTTAAATGGAAACTCCCTTTTTTACATCTGTAATCGATAGAGCGGAAAATTCTACGATCAGATACGTACCCAAGTCATAGGTCAAGAGTAACGTTCAAGGTCATTTAGAGGTTATTTGAAATTAACAAAGTTTTCCAAGAGGTCAGTGCAATTCCTGAAGTAAATTTCAACGATAAATTGATTGTTAAACTCTGTATTGATCTTGGTTAAAGCGTTTTTAATATTGTAAACCACAAGGAAATTTTTCATTAAAATTTCCAGGTGTTCTGGTGAGAGTTCTGTTCCTTCCCAAAAAGTTATACAGTCCTATACCGTTATTCGATATTTAAGTCAATACCTAAGGCGATACCATAAGTCCTATACCGTTTGTCCATACGAATATTACGAATGGAAACTAAATTTACGTATCACGAGTACATACTAAGATCAATACAGAGCTCACCAATGAATTTCTCCTTGATATTTACTTCAGGAATGACCTTGAACGTTACAATTGACCTATGACTTGGGTACGTACTTGAACGTAGAATATTCCGCTCTATCGATTGCGGATATAAAAAAGGGGGCTTCCATTAAAAAAACAAAGTTTCCGAAAAATTTAGAAAAAATATATGTTGCATTCAACAATAAAGTAAGTTTACGTATTTTTGCATTTTTCCGAGAAATTAGTTTGTATGGATTCAGAAAATTATTGTATGTTTTTGTGAACTAAAGTAATATTGTGAACGAAATAGAAACGAAAAACTTTCGCACAATAAGAGGTAAAAATGCGAAATTCTCAATTATCCCAAAATAAGTTACGATTATATAAAAAATGACCAAAAAGGTGTACATTTAAGCTAAAAAATCTGGAAAAAATATGTGTTACACACGTTAGTAAAATGAAATTTGTGTGGCTCGTCAATGAAATGTTTAAAACATAAAGATTTCTTGCACCACGAAAATTTAATAACGGCTTCATTTTGACATCCAAGAAAAGTTTTGAATAAATTTAGTAATCCACAAGTTTTACCTTCTATTATGAGAAAAATTTTCGTTCCGACTTCTTTCGCAAAATTACTTTAGTTCACAAGAACATAATAAAATTTCCTAAAGGGTGGTTACCCCCTGCAAAGTAATTTTTTAGGAAAATGCAAATACACGTGATCTTCATTTTATTATAGCGTGTAACACATTTTTTCTTCAGATTTTTTAGCTTTAATTTACACATATTTGGGAATTTTATTGTGAACTCGTAATTTCTTTTGGAATAGTTTACCCCCATACAACTTTTTAACTGAATTAAGAATATAAAGTTTTCAACGTTCTTTGTGAAGAAATTTCTCTGCTCGTTTTTGTACATTAAACTTACTTTTTTTTGCAGGAATATAATTAAATGCACGTAAGGGTGAGTACCCGTTATAAATTAATTTCTCGTTAAAATGCAAAAATACGCTTACTTTATTTTATTGTTGCATGCAACATATATTTTTTCCAGATTTTTTATGTTAAAATTATGCCTGTTTAGCAACTTGAGGAAATTTTTCCAGTTGGTTTCATTGTGAAAGATACCGCTGCTGTAGGTGAAAAAATTGAACGGGTATTGGGTACTACACTTTTCGGGAGTGGTTTTTACAACCTAAAACCAGTTTGGGCATGTAAGAAAAAATACGTGTGATTTAGTTTTTCGAGTACTAAAACATGTCAATACGAAGAAAATCGAAAAGAGATACCGACCTAGGTTTCCTTGTCAAGGTTTTGCCCGAAGTCCCTGGGTTTTTATGAGAAATCTTCGGGTCTCAGCTTGAACTCTTAGTCTACGGATGTCACGGTCGATTTTGAGAGGATGGGGGGGGGGCAAAATTTTAGAGAGCTAAATTTTAATTTGAAAATCCATTATATTGTTCGATCAGTTGGCATTCTTAGTCCTGTAATCTGCCCCCTCCCCACTCCACCATTATTTAGAAGTCTCTGCCCTGACGGGTTTTGAGACTAATCTCTCCCTATTAAATGCCTTATAGATACTTATACAAATGGACAAAAGAAAATATAGAACGATGTAGAGCCCAAGATCGATTTGATCCGTTCATTTTTCGAGATCTATAGTGTTGAAGGACGGACGGCCAGCCGGACAGACAGACAGATGCCATCGTAAAATCATGATTTTCGGATTCAAGGGGTCTCGAAACGTGGAGATCCCTTGAAAAACTGTGTTGTCAAATTTCCGATAATTCTAATACTTTGTCAATCATAAATGATCATATATGTTATGTTCAAATAATACCTCTCACAAAGTGCGCTACATGTGCGCCGCACACCATACCTCTCACAAAGTGCGTCGCATATTCCTTGCACGTACATGCCCCTCGCAGAGTGCGACTCATATGCATCGTATCGTGCACCTACTGTATTCCTCGCGAGTTACGTCCCTCACACGTTTGCTATCTGCTTACTTCTTTTTCCGTCCGCTGGTCTCGGGATTTGGTTACTAGGCTTATTATTCAAACTTCTGTACAAAAAGAGAAATGCTGACTGATGACCAGTAGGATAGTCTGTGCGAGTGGATAGAGGAACGCATCGCAAGATGAGAGGCGAGATGTTCACAGCAAGACGAGACAGAGTGACGAGAAATACGAAAAACGGCAAGTAGTGCAAGTAATACAAAATGAATAGAAGGAGGAAATGAAACACGTAAAATTCTGCCAGACGTTGAATGTAATTGCCTGGTTCTTATCCGTGCTAGTTTACTTGGAAAGTTACGGACATCGCTTGGAAGCAAAGTTTCAAAGGTTGTTGAAGAGCAATTTGATAATTTGAGGTAACTTATGTGAAAAGCGCGTTTAGGTTTGAAATGACAACAAAGGTGGGGGTATACGATACGAGTATAAGTTAAATAATAATACGAAATTAAAACATATTTCGAAAGTTATCGGCAGTTTGGTAAAGTGGTGTTAAGCGCGATGGGCCGCAACGACCTGGTGCTCTGCGGCGGCGAAACCGGTTTACGAAAACACGAAAGGCCAGCAGAGGATGAATTTTTTGAAAAAGAGGAACATGACTTGTACGCACCTGGAATAGCAGACTACGTTTTTCGTGGTTGTGTAAGTCCTACAAGGCGAAACAATTAAGCAATCGCTATGAAATTTTTTCTACATATTCTCAGAAAGTGTCTTCATTGTTATGACTACAATCGTCAAAAAATATTGAAAATTGTTTGTTTAAAAAAATATTTTGTAACAAAACAACGTGAAAAAATCAATTTTTGTTTTCAAAATCTCATCACTTTCTCATTTTTTCACGTTTGTAGTCATAACAATGAGAAATAGTTTATAAAATAAGAAAGTGTTCCATTTTTTGTTTCAGATAATTTCTATGGACGCTAGGACTTCCACAGCCGGGACAAGTCGCCGCCGACCCCCCGCCATTGTTCCCTGCCGCCTTCAACCTTCTATCTTTTATACTTTCCTCAAAAAAAATGTGGGAAAAACACCAGGATTTCGGGCCAACAAGGTAGAAACCCCCCTTATGTTAATAACATGTGATTTATTGCACTTTATTGATAATACAGTCATATATAATGCACAAGATGAGTGTGTGCTGTAAAAACAAATATTCAAAGCTCGTAATACTTAAATTGATCAATTAGATGAACAGTATCGCTCAAAATCCATGCGTATTCAAGATCCAGTTGCAATTAATAACAGATTAAAAAACTTAAAAGGTATGCAGTTAATTTCTGATCACATACGGTAAAAAGCTTTTTATATGAATAAATATTAAATTATCAGACATTTTCGCTTACAAAGCACTCGAGTAAGATGATACATCAAATTAATGATCAAATTAATCGCCAAATTGTTGACTTAGCACACTTTATTTGCCAAAATAAATTTGACAGCAGACACAGAGCTTAAAAATCGCCATGGTTTATGAAGGTAATAGGTGCATTGCAAAGAAACAAGGTAAAGTGTCAGCTTGGGAATTTTCGGACATGATTGTGAGACCAACCAGCGTTCGTCCCTTACGCTAGCGCAATATTTCAGAACGCCCACATTAACATCATTGACTGACAGACCTCGAAAAGGGGTTTAGTGGTCGGGGTGGTGGATAAAAGTTCGACTAATTTTATTCTATGTGTAACCGTTACATAGCGTAGTGTTAGTTCACGGTAATATTCTCTGCAATTACGGGATAAAAATTACCGTCATCACCAGTAACTTTTTTTTCGTTACGGGACATATTGTGACAAAGGACAAATCCCTATGACTCAATGAAAATGTACAACTATTTACAATTTTAGGTTATTTTTGTATTTCCTACAGAAGTGGATATTTGAAAAATCCTTCATATGTGAATTACCGAATATAACAACTTTCAGTGGTTTTTTGGAGAAATCAGATCAGTGCAGTTTTAGCCACATTTTCAACTCTACTTTTTGGAAATCTGACCTAAAAATATCATATAGGCTGCTTAGCAGAAGCCTGCAACATAGGTGTCTTCACACGTTCGATGCATAAATTTGATTCTTTTAGGTTAGATAGCTATTATCTTTTATTATTATTATGTATTATCTTTTTCCTCTCGTTTCGGCTATATTCCAATACAAAAATCACTATTAGGTTATGGAAATTTACCATCAGAGCCAATTAGATATGTTCACTTAATCACCAACTAACTTAACTTCGTTGATTGCTAAGGGACAATCAATAAACCGAATGCATGGTACTATGAACCTTAGTTCTTAATAACTTCATGAAAAATAATGTTTGCACTATAAGTGGGTTTGAAAATTGTTTCGCAGTTTTTAAAAACTGTTAAATAAAGTAATTATAATTCTTAATTATTATTAAAAACATATTATCAAAATAAAGATTAGTACCACGCATTTGGTCCTTTAATGATCCCATAGCAATCGACGCAGTAAAGTTACCTGGCGATTAAGTGAAAATACCTAATAAACTTCTACATTCAAGCTTGCGGATAACTTCATCCGTGGATAGTTCGTCATTGAAATGTTCAAAAATTCTAGAATGGCTAAGATTAAAATAAGAAGGCCTATAGGTTTCATACCCGAAATTCGAAACAATCTCTAATGATGGGGATTGGTGATTGCTTAATCGATCCATTTCTAATGAAAGGAAGTGGTAAATGAGTACCACTAATTACTAACGATATAAAAAGACAGGTCAGTTTTCTTTTTCTTTCTATTTCCTGTTTCACTTTGAACAGCGAATTTATTTATTTATTTTGATTTTTTACATTATTTACATAGTTAAATAGGTTATTAACAAACATAACTGTATTTATAAATAAAAATATATTAGGAAAATTTTACAGTTAAAATATGAACATTTTGTTTTGTGAACAATCTCTGAAGCACGGCCTAGTTCTCCCACGGAGGTGAAGCTGGGTGATAAAAGTTGAAAACAAATATTTTCAATATGGCTGCTTATGGAGCAACACGTGCTCTTACGCCAGAACTGAGGGGGATGGGGCGCATGCAGCCGTGCAGGCGGGATGTTTGAATGTAAAATATTGTACTTATTAATGTTGTCAACAATTGAAGTACACAATAACAAAAATAAATGGCATTATAAACTATTGCTATTTCTATTCAACTATTTTTAACCAATTAAAGTCTCTGTCGTCAGCCGGCACAAATTCTAAAAGGCGTTGTTTCCCTTCCTTCTGATTAAAAATAGAATTATAACCTAATAAGGTAAGTGCAAATTGTTACTTATATGGAAAAATAAATTCAAAAATTCTATGACTAAGCAAATTAAAAGTAGGGCAATAATTTTTGCAGGAAATGTTTGCGGAAAATGATTACCCAAATTAAATAATTTCTACAATAAGCTTTAAAGTTAGGTTTTACTCGCAGTTCATCTCAAGCAACTTTTCACAAAAATTTACAGCAAAAAATATAGCATTGCCAATCCATAATATCAGTGCTATCACACTAAAGATTGCAGAGTTCAATACATTACCGCAAACTAAATATTTTAAAAGTCCCTAGAACGGAGCCCAAATCGAACTGGACCAGAAGTCGGATTTGTTACCAGAATTTCCTATGCTGGCTCCCCC
>JAAAKG020132759.1:0-11165 GCA_010014905.2 Druon quercuslanigerum
GATCTGGAAAGATATCTTTTAAGATCAACGGACCATTTTTCGGGCGGGAAAACACATCAGGACAAAGCCCCGCCCCGGAGACTGGATAGAAAAGGAGGGGGGGGGGGGGGGGGGGGGGGGGGGGGTGAAACCGAAAGATTCGTCTTGGGTTGCTGTTTTATACTGAGATCACCAGTCTTTAGCAGCGTTGCATTAGATGGGAGTTCATGTGATCCTATCTTATAATAGCTGGCCGTCCTCTGGGCACGAAACCAATGATGTATATATATATATATATATAAATTTTAAAAATAAATTATATATATATATTCTAGCTTTACACCATTTATTTTTCGCAGTCAGAACGTTGACAAAATTTTAAATGTAACAATACGAGTGTATGCATCGAGGGTTCGTAAGATACTGATTTTTTGTCGATGTGGGCAGGAAGACAAGAGTCACATTACATTTTCGTGTCTTCTTTGTTTTTTTATGTGTCTGAGCGTCGGTCTTTAGAAATGTTTACGAAATTAGTTCAAATAAGAAAGAAGTGTATTCGATTCCAGTGAGATATTACGAAATTTGAAAATTTTTGAAAAATTGTATTAAGTATAAAGTTAAGAAAGTTTCATGCAATTTTAAGCTTGTAACGCTACTTTTCAAATAAAATAAAAATTTAATTTGAAGGTCTCTAAAGAGCGCACCTGGCACCCTAATTCAATAAATTAAGTCACACAAAAGGTATTTCTTCAGATAACTCTTTAGAGGGGACACTCTTGCACTAAAATTAACCTAAATTTTTGGGCGCCAGACCTTACTTGGGACAAAAGCTAATCAATTAAATTTAAGTGAGTGAGACACTATAAAGATAAACGGAATCTATATTCCGAACGCAAAAGGGGAATCTCACTGAACGCTAAGCGTTTCAGGCTAAACGATAAACGCGAATCTCACCACTTCAATTAAAAGGTTCAACCTTAACTCGAAACACGCGATATTCCACAAGAAGAGATAAAAGATAAAGAGTGTCCAACGGATAAGATAATCAACAAACAAAAATATATGTATATATTTTTAACTAGGAAAGTAACCGTAACCATAAAAGTTAATCTAAGACAAAAGATAAAAGCAAGGAAGTGAAAAAAGGACTAAAAGATGGTCAAAACAAAATATTAAAAGACAAAATTAGGGCCGATAAATTGCTGGCTTAGCCTAAACTTCAAATTCGTAGAGGGGAGCGTACGTAATTACAAAGCTCGCATTTTCATAAACTTAATTAGCATCAGTTTATTTAACTTTTAACAAAAGTGTACTGCGATATTGCCACAAGAGATTTTGAAGCGGTTATCATAAAATAATAATCAATAACAAAATATTGACTTTTTCCAATTATAAAACAGAGTATATTTTGGTCGTACTAAAAGGAATAACGAGTGACTCAAAATTTTGCAGATCGACATCGAAATAAAATCAAATATCAAGATCAAATCGTAGCTATCGATATCGACTTAAAGATAAATACGAACATACAATGGTGGGAATCGATTTTAAATTACACTTAAATAGCAGTATACATTTGTGGAGGATCGAGAAAGTCACTTCAGACAATAGTAAACTACGCATGTTGGTATTCAAAATAAATTGGAGCAACCGACACTGACTTAAATAAAATGGCGTTTGTTTGGAATTTCGGTATTCCAAAAGATTAAAAAGAAAAGGGTAAAACGATAATAATTTATGTGGGACGGTATAAGGTAATAACACATTTCGGTATTCAAGAGAATAAAAGTTATATGGGCCGGTAGAGGGTAACGAGACATTTCGGTATTCAATACAATAAATTTATATGGGCCGGTAAAAGGTAATAACAAATTTCGGTATTTCGCACAAATAATACAGGGTAATTCGGCACTCCAGACTAATAAAAGGGTTTATAGAGACATAATTCAAATAATAACTTAAAAAAAAGGTAATATAATGATGGTAGAGCCAAGGAGTGCAGAGTTAGGCGTCCTTAAGGGACGCTACCTAACGTGGCCAAAGCTGCTTGGATAAACGATCAAAGGAAAGCGATTCCTACCTTACAAAAATGTGGGCACGAAACAGGCTTCGTGGTGACGCCGGGAGTTTACAGACGCTAATGAGAGCGATTCTAGTGCTTACCGTCGTATTAAAGGAACGCACGAGTCACATGATTTGGGGAAGGGCTGACGCGCGGGAACTTAATTTCCCAATTCGCAACGATCACGAGAGAGATAACTGATGAGGGCCGCTTCCTATTCGTCCATGCGTTCGTCCTTTCTTCTCTTTTCCAGCTCTTATCTGCCGCCGTTATGGGAGAGGCGAGAATCACTGCTTTCACGCTTCCCAGGGCCGACTGTACCCTGGTGTAGGTGGAGAGCGAGGAGCCCCTTTCTCTTTACTGCAGGTGCGGAGTGGACTCTGCGATGCTCCCGATAAAAATAAAAAAAACAAGAGGCATTAAAGCCAAGGATTGTGTGTTCACAACAAAACATCCATGTAGATAAATAAAATGCAGGCGAAGTTACCTATTCTCGTGAAAATTCCGTGGTAAATGCCTCATACTACCCTTAACAGGAACGTGCCTTGTATCTCGGATAACCAATATTTAATTTTTGCGATCCCTTCCATCCTTTAGTGGCAGGACAGTCAATGCTGCCACGGATGTCAAAAGGGGTTGCTGATACCAAATTAATCCATACTGTCCGATATGAGTAGAACTGACTATTCAACTCCGGCTGTCAGAAGGATTAGCGATAAGAAATCCATGAGTTTATGTGGTAGTCGTGGAATTGAAGATATGATGAAGTCAAGACGGCGATGGCTCTTGATTGAACGTTTGCGTGGGTGGTAGAAATCCTTATAGCTCTCACTCGAGACCGCGGAATTAAGAAAGTACAAATTTATCATTATAAAAAAAAGTTATTTAAAAGAGAATTTGTCAGTTGCAGAAAATCTGCAACGTCACAAGCTGAAAAATTCTTGAAAATAATCGAAATACAATACATAATGGAAAAAGAGTAGCCCCTCTCCCCACCCCACACCAAACCCATTACGAGCAGCGTATTTCAATTTTCAATGACATTTTGAATATTCAAAATATTACCTATCGTTAAAAAAATTGCAATTTAATTTTCTGTCATAATATTTGAGAGTAAATGATCAAATAAACTTATCTTTAGCGCGACTGTTGAATATTCTAGCTTGACACCATTTATTTTTCGCCGTCAGAACTTTCACAAAATTTAAAATGTAAACAATATGAGTGTATGCATCGAGGGTTCGTAACATACTAATTTTTTGTCAATATGGGCAGGAAGACAAGAGTCACATTACTTGATTTGAATAATTTCAATGAGGAAATTAGTATGCTGCAATTAACAAAGGATCTTCATATTATAAATAAAATTATTATTATACTTACAATTAGGTTTAGAGAATCTTCTAAAATGAGTCTAACTGATGCATGGTCCTAAAAATTTTTCAACGTTATATACTAACCGCTATCTCATTCGCCGCTCCACAGTAAGAATAATGAATTCTGACTCAAGACTGTGAAACATTTTTAACTTTATTGAAATAATCAGACCAAAATATTGTAGCTTCTAACTACCTGAGGAATGTATTTTTAAGCCATACGGCGCTCTATCAAATTAAAAAATTCTTTTAATATTTTAAATCTTGATCTTTTTCTTTATAATTTTTTTTTATTATCTTGAAAGCTTTAAACATCCTCAAAACGCTTCCAAATTTTGCTTCAAAATGTTCACTTAATCCTAAAAAAAATTTTTTTTCAAATATTACACATTCTTTTTAGGCGATTTTATTTCTCTTTACATTCAAAATTCTTGAAAAGCTCGTAAATTTTTTGTACGGAAGCGTCAAATATCAAAATTTTTATTTAATTTATCTCGTCCAATTTTCAATCGTTTTAAAAAGTTTTTATTACTTCAGAATCCGTAATAATGTTACTGTAATTCTTTGTACACTTCTGTCATCTTGAAAAATTTAAAAATTTTGCTCTAAAATCTTCTACATTCTCTCTTGAAATTTTATGAAATCGTTTGTAATCTTTTAAACTCTGCTTAAATTTTCTCTTAAGATTGATTTTTTAATATAAAAGAATCATTTGAATTTTCCCTGAAATTTCGAAAAATATTTTTATTATTTACTTAAATGAAACATTTTAAAATTTAAATAAAACAGCTTTTTTCTTTAAAGTCTTCCTAAATCTACCATTTTTGAAATAATTTTTGAAATCTTGACGCGTTTTCAATTATTCTTTAATCGTTTCAAAACTTCTTGAATTTCCAAGCATCTTTCGATAAACCTTAAAATTTTCATGAAATTGTTCGTAGATTCGTCCAAATTAAAAAATAGTACCCGTTATTTTTTGTTACAGGTAATCAATATTTTATTTTCAGAAAATTTTACTTTTTTATTTCTTTTTCAAAGTAAAAAAATTTTTAAATCATAGTGTGGTAACGAAATGTTCATAATTATTTTATAATAATGTTTTGCAAGATTTCAGTTCACAGAAAAAATTATTATTATTTTTGTCAATTACAAGAGTAAAATGGAACAAATTGTTCTTATCGAAATAAAAAAATGTTAAATAAGTTAAAATCTTCAGAAGCCAATTGGGAATAAATTAACTTTATAAATTCTTCATAAACGTGAAAAATTTAAATTTGACCATAAAATTCTGCGAAATAAAAAAAAATCAAATTTACAAATTCACAACAGGCTCTTTAAAATCTAAACTAAAATTTGAAGAAAAAAAAACTAAAAGAAAAAAATGAAGGGAAAAAGACAGGCAACCTGCAAAACACTTTTCTTCTTTTATTTTTCTCGCCTCTCTTAATATTATTTTTTAAATAAAAATTGTCGAATCAGTCATATCATTTATGTTAAAGTTTATTTCTAACTTTTTATAAATATTATTGTTTAAAGGAAACATTTTAATTTTAAATGATTTTTTATAATAAGAAATAATTCTGCTACTAACATTTTAATACCATACCATAGGTTTTAAACTTTTAGTTCGGGTACCGGTAAAAAAATTTAATTATGGTTCAAAAAAATTATGAGTACCAACAATAAAATATTTGGGAATTTTTAAAATGATTTATGTTTTAATTTAAAAGGTTAATTTTAATTTTCGAAAATTTTAAAATATATCAAAAAAATATCTGAAAGATTTTAAGAATACTTGTTTAATTTTACTGAATTAAAAAAAAAAAATTTTATACAGTTTAAAAGATTTCAAGATAATGAAAACATTTTTTTGATTCTCCTGGGAAAATTTTAATTTATTTCTTTTATTTTTTTAAATTAATTTTAAGATAATATTTTGAAAGATTTTAACATAGTTCAAAAGGTTTAAACTTGACAAATAATAATCCGGGAGATTTATGGAAAATCATATGCAGGCTTTAAAGATTCGGAAATAAAATTTAGAAACTTTTAAAATATTTTGAAAATATTTCAAGATAATAAAAATAATTTCTTAAAAATTAAGGGAAAATTTAAAATTACAATTTTACAAAGTAATTAATTTTAAAAGAAAATTTATGAAGATATCAAAACATTTTAAAACACTTGTTAAAATGTAGAATAAATTATCTGGACCATTTAAAGCCAATTTAATTTAAAATTATTTTTTTTAATTTACAAATATTTTTAATCATCGAAAGTCCTTATTAAAATGATATTTATATAATCATAAGAACAAATTAATGACTAAAAATTTTTAAAAAATCGTAACCAGAAATTTATATTTTGTATTCTTTATTTTCCCCTCCAAGTTATTTTGTTCCATTTTTGTCTTTTTAGTTTTTTAACTGAAAAATCTTCTTTATGATGAAAATTCAAATACTTTATTAAAACTTTAACCTTTTTATCAAAAACTGATTTTATTCGTTTAAAATTAAAATATTTTGTTAAAAATTCGTCTTTTTTGTCAACTATTATTTTTTAAGCATAAAAATACATCTATTCTAGATTATATAGAAACAACAACACATATTCTAGATTTAGTTTAAAATGTTGTCTTTTTTTATCAAAATTTGGTGCTATAAGAATAAAAATAAAAAATAAACTATTATTTATTTATCAGATGTCAACTATTATATTTGTTATAAGGAAATAATTTTTTTTGATAAAAATTTTCAAAAGTTCGAAAAAGTTTCTTTATTTATTAAAAATTTTAGTAAAAATCAAAATCAAAATAAAGGCTTCGTAAAAATCAGCATATTTCAATATCAAATTACATATAAATTGTTATAAACAAAATATTGGTCGCACTGCAAAATGATCTGAAACCTTAGCATTCCTCTCGAAAATATCTCGATGCAGTTTTTTTGTTTAAACAATTTTGTCAAAACTAAATTACTTTTCATAGTTCTGAAATTTGTATAAACAAAATAATTCATGAAAAGAAAAATTAACAAAACTGTTGCACTTTTCTCGAAAATATCTCGATTTTTTTGATTTTTTTCTTTACTTGAACAATTTTTTAACCATTTACATGTTTTTTTTGTTCTGAAATGAAACTGAAATAAATAATTTTTTAAATTTCAATCATTTAAGAAGTTGAAAAATAAAAAAATCTTTGCCCAGAACTAAAAGAATTATATAATAAAATTAGAAATGTAACTATGGAAAGAGTAGGAAGGATTTTGCTGTGAGAGTCTTTTCATCTTTTCTGAAATAAATATTTTTAAGATTATTTATAAATTAAATTAAAACTAAAAAAAAGAAATAAAAATTAATTTAAAAAAGTGAAATTTAAAGTATATTTTTCAATATTTTCAAAAATTCTAAAACTTGCAAATATCTTTTGATAAATCTTAGTGTTTTCATGAAATAGTTTCTAAATTCGTCCAAGTAAAAAAATGGTAGCAGTTATTTTTTGGTGACAGATACTCAATATTTTTTTCTCACCAACTTTTATTTTTCTCACCTCATTTTAAGTTTTCCAAAAACAACAGTTTTTACCTTTTTTAACTTTTTCAAAAAAATAGAAAATCTTGAAAAATAGATTTGAAAAATCCTAATTTCGTATTCAGGAATTTTCGTCATCTGAAACAAAAATAAAACAATTTTATTAGAGTACCATAAAAAACATTCTCAAACACAACAGTAAACGCCATGTATAGTTGTTAAATTTATCCCGAATTTACCCCTGAGAAACTGTCTAGTATTATATAGAGTGGGGCATGGTGACAGTGTGGGGCATGGTGTCATTTAAAAAAGATGCAGCTGTTTGTTGATTTTTATATTAGTTTTTTGCATAAAAAGACTTTATTTCTCTGCGAACATAGTAATGTTATGGAATTTGTGTTTTAAAATACTCGAATGTATCAGAATAGTTATTATGAAAAAACTGTTTTGGCGAAAACAAATGGAAAAGTCTTAGGCAGAAATGAAACCTTTAGAGCACATCTTAAAATAGTTGAAGTATGAAAATGTTAAATTCTAATAGTTGAGGTATTCCTTTGAACTTTTGGTGTCATAAATTGTTTTTAAAAACGTTCTAAATATATTAAAATAATTAAAGTCTTGCACGAGGACATACGGGGAATGATATCTAAATAATTTTTTGGAGATCATCACAGTGCTTGATGACAGGTCGGTAATTTGATTAATAATGGAGAAAATCACAGAAAGTTACTTATTTTGTGAATCAAGTAAATTTAATTTAAAGTTCTCGTTGCAGTAACATTCAATAATAATAATAATAATAATAATAATAATAATAATACGGAAAGAAACAAGTTCACGTATTATTCCTTTGAAAGAGAATATCATTTGAAGTTAGTGATTATAGCCCAGAAATATAAAAATTTGTCATTATAAGGGTTATCAATGTATCTGCTCTTATTTACCATTTTTAGCCTTTCTACCCCCCTCCCTTCTCAAGGAGGGTGGAGTGGGAGGTTTTCTTATTTATTTATGTGCTATGACTATAGTATCCTGGGAATTTTGAAATCGTGATTCCGAATCCGAGGTCCTTTGAACTACATCATATCAGATTGAAGGCCATTTGAAGGTCAAATCGTAAAAAGCTGTTAAAAAAATCCTGAAAAATCCTTCAGACGTAAAAAATTCCCAGATTTAAAATCAGCAACTTCAAAATCTACATCTTCTGGTTGAAAATACTATGAAATTTAAGCTTAATCTTTAGATTTCCTTTAGATAACCCTTGAAAAGACCTCTAGATTATCTTGAGGAATGAAAAGATCCCCTGATTGGAATTAAGCAACCTCGAAAACCTTTATATCTATTTTTCTGGATTTCTTTATCAGACTTTTGTCAGTTTGACCTTTAAATGACCTTGAATCTGATACGTTAAAGGGTCATGGACCTCAGATTCGGATTCAGCGACCCAAAAACCTATGGATGTAATTTATCCTGGATTTTTCATCCGCTTTTTTACATTTTGACCTTCAAATGACCTTGAAACTAATTTTATGGAGGTCAAGGGACCTCGGATTCGAAATCAGCGATCGCAAAAACAATTAGGATATTCTGGCCAAGTCTGGTGATCAAGCTTACATATTTTGTATTTGCATACCCTGCATATAAGTAATTAATAAAACCACCCCCTCCAACCTCCTCAAGGGGGGGGGGGTAAGGCTAAAAAATCTTTAATCTTTAAAATCTGGATATTGCTTAAAAATTTTTTAAATGTCACGAGATTGAATTTATGTTAAAATATTTTTGAAACTTCTACAGAATATTTTTTTAATAGTACAGTTTTCCTCGAATTGTTTAAAAGCGGACAAGAATAAAAAAATTGTCATAGAATTTTCTAATTTCTTTCTTTTTACAACGGTACTTTTACTTCCAATAAAAGCTAGAAAAGAAACAAAATTATTTCTTAAATATAAACATAAATATTCTACAGGTATTGATTTGAAGAGTACTATACGGTAGGAGATAAAGTTTTGTCTTTATTTAAATAATTTCAAAGAGGAAGTAAGTATGCTGCAATGAACAAAGGCTCTTCATATTATAAATAAAATTATTATTATACTCACAATAAGGGTTTTAAAATCTTGTAAAATGAGTCTGACTAACGCATATTTCTAAACATGTTTCAGTTTATATATACTAATCGCTATCTCATTCGCCGTTCCACATTAGTAAGCACTTTATAGTTTGTAAAGTCACGAAAAAAAAATTTCACAACAAAGCAGCTTCATTCCTTCAATCTTCCAAAATCTAAATTAAAAAGTGTGTACCTTTTTAAGACTTAAATTCTTACTGAATCTTTATAAAAAAAAATTACATGATTTTTTGGTTGATAAAACCAGATTCGTTGGCAAAAAATTTGAATTTTCGATATTGTTCAAGAAAATTAAAAAGTTTGTATGGTAATCTTGTATAAGTAGATAAGTAAGGCGCGTTCTAAACTACTTTTTCCGTACGATTAGAAAGCTTGCGGCGAGAACGCAAAAGGCTGTGAGATTGGTTTCGCTCCTTGTGCTTACTTACTGTATCCGATTCACAGTATTAATATTGAAAATTATTACTTCAAAACAGGAACGTTAAATTTTTTCACGCCCTAATTATAGAATAGAATATAATATCTGACGTCACAATATCAAGAGAGGTTCAACTCAATCGAAATCAATAAATTTTACCTTGAAAGATTCATTTGACACAATTCTAAAAAAAACGCTTGCGCGCTAAAACAAATAATTCTGAAATTCCATTGACAGAAGATTCCTCAAGAAATTTAAAAAGATTTTTGAAAATTTCAGATATGTCAAATTAAAATTTAAAAAAAGTACATTTTGAAACAGGTAGTTTAATTTTTAAATAAAAAAGATTTATTCTAAACAATTAATAAAATGTCTGATACTTAAAACCAATAAGATTTTTATTTTAAATCAGAAACAGTGGGATTCATCTGAAAAGGACAAAGCTTTAATAAAATTTTTGAAGCTTTAATCAAAATCAGTCTCTGGTATAACATAAAGTATGAGGGGGGTCACTGAAGACCCCAGTAGAAATTTCTTAATTGCAATAAGGATTTTTAACATTTTTGTACAAAAATTTTTTTCGGTGTACTTTTTTATATTATTTATAAGATACAACTATTAATTACATACTTTTTTGATTTTAACATATGAAAAAATTAAAAACAAAAAAAATGGAAAAAATGACTCTTTTTATAAAAATTGATATTTCTTTTAATTTTCGATATTAAGAGCTAAAAATTCAACTAAACATACTTAAGATATAGTACTTGGAAAAAATACCATAGTTTTCTGTCACTGCTCAGAAAAAGGTATTAATTTTTAAAAATGAAAACATGCATTGTAGAGAAAAGAAAGAACTTTTTTTTAAAGATTTGTATTTATTTAGTGAAAAATTAATTTTTAATAAAGTTGTTTAACTTTGAATCTAGTATGCGAACTAAAAACAGATATCTCAGCAACATTTTTTAGTCAAAAAAGAAAAAATTAGTTAAAGTATAATTTGAAGCGAAAACTAATTTTGAATACAAAATAAAAATTTCAAGTATATATATTTTTTATCTTCTTTGTTTGCTTTCTGTAAGGTCATAAAAATATAATTTGCCTACTATTTATAACAAAATTAAACAAGAATTTTAAAAATTTTAGATATGCTGAAAAAGTATATTGAAAATGTTATGAAGAAATATTGTTTTATAACACTGGATCTTACAATATTTCTGAAAAAATTGATTCAGTTTTAGAGATATTTAGGGCTCCTTGAAAACTGTCTCAAAATCTTCTAGATTTTTTTTTGACAATTTTGGAAATATTTTGCATTGTTTTCGAAATATTTTTAAATATTCCCTTAAAATTAATTTTTAAAAATCGAAAATTCTCTAATTCAATTATAAATTACTCTAACTGAAAGTCTAACATAATCTTGTAATCATTGAGTTCAAAACTTCGAGGATTTGATTTAAGCTACATTATACTCCTCTACCTTCTTTCTCCTTCTCCTCCTCTTTCTCCTAATTTCCTGTCTCCTCCTCCTGGTCCTCCTTCTCCTCCTTTTCGAGCTTAAATAATTTAAATATTATTCGAGAATTTGATTGAACTGCATTATACTCCTCTAACTTCCTTCTCCTTCTCCTCCTCTTCTTCCTTCTACACCTCCTTCTCCTCTTTCTCCTAATT
>JAAAKG020132760.1:0-14402 GCA_010014905.2 Druon quercuslanigerum
AACGTGGCCATTTGACAAAAAGTGGGGGGGATGTAAAAAGATCATTTTTTTCAATATACATTAATAATTTCAAGAAATATCAATGCTAAAGGAGAGAAAACAATGATTGATACATTTAAATACTAAGCTTAAATTTGAGAAAGTTTGAGAAAAAAAGCCAGCATATTAAAAGTTAGAATTCGAACAAATCCTTTTAACGCAACGTGTACATGCTTTTTTAAGAATTTTTTATGAAATTAGGTAATTTTCGGGTAAATGCTGCTTACCTACTTCTGTCCTTCTACCTTTAAACTTTATTTTTCAATTATTTAGTATTTTTTGTAAAAGTTGACTTTTTAGAATTAGGGGAATCAATTTTTAAAATATTCTATTTACAATTTCTTGCACTTTATCAAGTTAAATTATGTGCATGCATTAGTTTTGAGTTACTATATTAAAATCAATTAGGCATCGGGAGCAACAAAAGTATTTGCAAGTTTTAACCAAATTAAAATTAAAGTAAAAATTTAACAGAACAAAACTTACAATATTCTAGTAAACACGTGTGAAATAATTTTAAATACATTTGCATTCCCTCTAAAAAAAGCGTGATTAAAAATAAACAAGATGAAATGACAATATTTAATGGAAACAAGAAAGAGTGGTTTCTGATTTGAAGTGGTTTATGGAAAGGATATGCTACAGCGTACCCTTATAGTATTCACATAGTATCCCTTCCGTCCATCCGTATTATACAAAAAACTAAAAAAACAGCAAGATCAACTTTTAATTTGGTTAAATTCGGATTCTACGTTAAAATTTTCATTAGGAGGTCACAAAGTAATTGCAATACTTTTTTTTGCAGCATTACAAATTTTTTAAATATCATAACTTCTGTTGAAGCCTATGTTAATGACAGGTATTGTATTTTTTTCATCGCTGCAAAAAAAATATTGCAATTATTCTATGACCTTCTCACAGAAAATTTAACGTGAAACCCGAATTGCAATAAATTAAAGGTTCATCTTACTGTTTTTTTTTTGTTGAATTTTTGTTGCATGATGCGGAAGGGATACGATACTATGTGAATACTATCAGGGTAAGGTGTAGCGTATTCTTTCCGATTATTCGTTCCACCAGACATAAAGATCCCTCGTTAAATAAATTCCAGTATCTGATTCAAGGCACAGCTCCAGATTCCCAAGGACGTGAAGTGGTATGCAGTTTTCTGCCCACTGCGGAAAACTATATCAAAGTCATTACGAGCCTTCAAAATCGGTTCGGACGCGACGAAGTTGTAGACTCTTGACATGCTCGGCGTAACGACAGTCATGTTTTATTCTTTGGTCGAGTTTTTTCTTTCAGAAGAGGTTCTGCATACTTGGAAAAGGAATCTACAGTACAAGGCGACAAATGTTAATGAGAAAAATAACACCAAAGATCGACTGGAGAAACTTTTGTAGAGGAAAGTTGAAAACAGGAAGGTATAGACATGGCTTTTCAGGGATTCGGATTATCGGCAGAGGTGAAAAAAATAAAAAAAGCCCAAACCTAAGGGAAAGAAAAAAGAAACAGCCAGCTGCATCTTTCTTATTACATCGGAAAATTATCTCACGAGAGTAAAGATTGCGTCTTCGCGCGAAAAATCAAAGGCTAGTTATTGAAAAATCTCAGTTTGTCACGCTCGAAGTTTCAAGAGAGCTCTTTGAGGAACTATTTGGAACTCTTAGAGATCTTGGAAATCTTTCGCAAAGTATGAAACATTTACACCAGAAAACGTTCATACATTCACACATGCACACCTTTGTCAGCACGCTTCCTTGCCAATAAACTGAATCCTTTCACAGAAATCTCTGTTACTCACGTCCAAAACTCTTTTGACTTTATCAAAAAGATAAAACAGATTCGCATTTAACCCCAAGGCATCATAGTAAGTTTCGACGTAACATCTCTCTTTACGAAAGTACCAATCTCTGATACAATTGATATTATTAAATCTTTTGCAAACTTCCCCTTCGAGCACATACCTTTGATAGAGCAATGTCTCAATAATACTTACTTCTCTTTTAACAACCAATTCTATGAACAAACCTCAGGAGCAGCAATGTGATCTCCAATCTCATCTGTAATATCCAACATCTTTATGGAACATCTAGTAACCAAAATCTTTGATCAATCCAAGCTTAAACCGGAATTTTGATTCCGTTACGTGGACGACACTTTTGTCATCTGGCGACATGGACTAAATGAACTAAGTAAGTTTTTCGACTGCATCAAGCAATTACATCCTAATATCCATTTCACCATGAAAATTGAACAAAATGGAAAATTGCCTTTCTTGAACGTACTAGTTTACAAAAAATCAGATAATACATTGGGACATAAAGTTTACAGATAACCCAACCATACAAACAGATACCTACATGCCTCCTCTCACCATCACTCATCTCAAAAACAATCGGTCATGAACTCCCGTGTATACAGAGCTATCTCCATAACAAAACGTTAAACAAATCCAAACACAGAAAGATTACACAATCAAACAAATTGATAAAGCAATAAGAAAATAGACCAAGAAGACAATTCAAAACAACCTAATAAAAGAAGAGAGATAAAAACGACCACCGTCCTACCCTACATATAAGGTGCCACAGAAAAAATAGGAAGAATTCTCCACAAACACATTTTTCCAAGAAAACATAGAGAAAAATCGAAATCTTAATGACTGATAGGGCACCTGATTGGCCAATCAGGTGCGTCCTGTCTCCATGGTAGGGCATTCTGACCAATCACAGGCATCGTAGAGAGTATGCATAAGAACCACATAACCTGATACCTCAGTTTCAGGTCAACCCTGAAGAAGTGAACTTCAATGTTCACGAAACGTCGGCAAAATTCGTAGTTTTGTATACGATTGAAACCCGAAATATCTGTTTTATCATAATGAAAAATTGTCAAAGTATTGAATCTATTATATTTGAAACTTTGAAACCGAGAATAAAATTGGAATTGAAACTGGAATTTTTTGAAACAGCATTTGAAACTTTCCTGGGTTGAACGATTTTGGGCAAATTACCAGATCAGCGTACTGAGAAATCTTGAACTGCTGTTATGCTTATGACTTTGTCAATCCAAGAGGCCAATATATTCGATTTGTGGCGTTTGAACGTTCCAAGTATTACGGATTCTTATAAAAGATAAGTTATATCGTTAAAAGAAGAAAATTCGCGAAGCTTTGTAAGAACCCTAGTGGACCGAGTGAACGAAAATGATACTCGACAGCGTATCATTATAGTATCCACATAGTATCCTTTTCGTGTCATACAACAAAAACTAAAAAAAAACAGCAAGATGGTTATTTTACTAGTTCCAATTCGGATTGTACATTAAATTTTCCATTGGAAAGTCATGGAATTTTTTAAGTTTTTAACCTGCAAAAAACTATGGCAATTACTCCGTCACATTCTAATGAAAAATATAACGTAGAATCCGAATTGCAACAAGTTAAATTCCCAACTTGCTTTTTTTTAGTTTTTTTTTGCAGGATACGGAAGGTACACTATGTGGATACTATAAGTATACGCTGTAGAGTATTCTTTCCATTTGCTCGGTCAACTAGGGAAGTACTCAGAAATTACAGAGAAAAATCGATATGAAGTAAAATTACTATGGATTTTGTTGGACGTCCGTTCAAAATTATGAACAGCACCTCTAAGATCAGGTCCGTATTTGATGCATCGCAAAAAGGGAAATCCATCACTCAATGCCAGGTAGATGGATTTTGTGCCATCATCCCTTAACAGATGTAGTGAGAGATTGAGAGAGAGGGAGAGGCAGGCCTTATTTTCTAGATAAAAGGGATATATCTACAGATTGTCGTGAATCCAACAGACAGAGACTTCCTTTGTTTCTTATGACTAGAATTGGGTATGGGAATCAGTGTTCGCCCTTTTCTAAGAATCAGTAGTTTACATTGATTTCCAGATGAAAGAGCATCTTATTTTTCCATATCGAAAATTCGACATTATTCCAAAAAAGCAGTATTTGCAGCAAGTGCTGCTAAAACACATTACGATAATCCTCAACGACCACATTGATGGAGTATGCCAGGCAAACCCGATCAATAGTTGTCAAAAATAAATATACTGCGACTGAATGTCAATGTAAATCCTCATGTTGCGAACTCGGTCAAAACTTACCTAGAAGGAGTGAAATGGGAGATCCTAACCCACCCACCCTACTGTCAAGACATTGTCCCGTCGTATTTCTATCTTTTCCGGTCAATTCAGTCAGCTTTTTCCGGAGAAAGGGGAAGAAGAACTTCCCCCTAATTCTGCTTTTATGGAATAAAGTTTACATTTTTGGCATTGAAAAATAAAATGTTCCTTCATCCGAGAATGAATGTCAACTACTGCGTCTTAGAGATCACACATAAACATAAAAAATCGTGGACCATTGTTCCACCAACCACGAAAATGGCACCTTCGGCGACTGCTTTTATAAAAGGACAGAAGCAGACATGGCAAAATCTAAAGAGAGAGGAGTTTCTATGAAATTCAGTTGAAAAATTTAAGGACACGTTCTATTTCAATAATTCTGTAAATTGCCCTGATTCAACGGAAGAATTACAAGTTTTTACTTGTGAGGCTACGGCGAGCATGGACACGGGGAGATTCTAATTGCATAGATTGATGTGAAACGAATCCAAGAATAAAAAACTACCAAATGTCGACAAGCACCACCTTGCATTATAATACTTACGAATATTAGCATATTTCAAAGAAACGTGGGTTTTCATCATAATCATTCGGAGCACAAAAGATGAATATGGAGCTTAAGGAAAGAAGGACCTTTGATAAAACCGAGGATAAAACTATGTTTCTTTGAGTTTTATCATATGGATTAAAGTATCTCTGAAACAAAATACGAAACTGATTTTATCTTTTGCCAAATGAAGAATTAACAATCTTACATTATACTCGTACCTTTGATGATGACTTTCTTGAAAGTTAAGAAGCAACTTAATTTATCTTTTTCAAACCGTATATTTTTTAAACTCGTACACTTTGTTCTGGATGTAATTAAACCAACACAAAAACTCTATTAAAATCAACAGATGCCGGAAAAAGCAATCAAAATATATATTCTGAAACTCATTCGAATGAAAATTCAATCATTTTAAATTTGAAAGAAACTCGTTGACCTCATCTCTAATTGCTGTATATTTTGCCAGTTTGCTGAATTCACAATATTACCCACGTTTTCCAAAGTATGTGTAAAACGTTTCGAATACGCATGAATGAAAGTACATAAACTGTATCCTTGTCCGATGAATATCGATAAATTATTCTAATCAGAAAACGTAATATTTTTTCAGGTGCATTCATCGGGGATCCTGGCCAACATTTTACCATTTTTAAGTTGATGGTCAACAATCGTACAATACAATGTGGAAGGCAGAAATATTTTTATGGAGACAGAAAAGAAGAGGGAAAATATCGCTTGGGATTGAATCAACGATCCCGAAAAAGAGGATTGTGTAGATGCAAAACTTATTAAAGATGAATTGACAATGTGGTTTACAGAGATTCACTTATTTTGTGTATCAACTTTTCATGTAAAACATTTTCTCCTCGATATTGATAAGGAAACAAAAGAATGTACGCAGAAATAGAAGAATAACTAGAGCCCTCAGATGTGATATTCTTGTCTTGTTCCAGTTTCATGTCTTTGAAGAGCTTCCTTCTTACTTTCCCGAAATGTTCATTGCTCTGGGAGAAATTTACGATTACACGTGTAAAAGTAGTTCGAAATTGGATGAACGAAGGAAGAAATTAAGAGACTGTAGTCGATAGGAATATTAAAACATGTAATTGTACGCTCGCCTTCCTACGAGTCGGTATTGATTTCGAAAGTTCAAACTCACCGATCGCCTAATTGAAAACGGAAAACAGGGTGGTCCAAAAAAACGAATACATGACTCAACATTCTTCTCAGAAATCAAAAATATTGTACAAAATCTAAGAGAAAGATGAAAAACGAATGAAAAATAATTTAAATTCAAACTCTATTTTATTTCTCCAATATAATACAAATATTTTTAAACACTATCAAGCTATGGATTCGTTTCACTTGGTGTTTTTGGATCCCTAAACTACAGAACTAAAAATCCGGATCGATCGCAAACGCAATTGAATGTTTGAAAATAAATAATTAAAAGAAAGTTCAAAGAGAACAAATAGATGACGGCTGAACGCAGATTATACACACTATATTTTTATTCCTGGTCCACTTCGAATACGCTTGAATTATATAGGTGACTATATCCAAAATCGTGATTAATCAGCGACCAAAAATTCCTTGGTCACTATTATCGTGTGTTATTATTAAATTTATATATATAATTATGGTAATTCCTTAGAGAAAAAAGAAGAAAAAAAGCGAAAACTTTTACAATCCAACGTTATGACCACGTATGAATTTACACCATTTTTTACATTACTATTTTGTACGTCGACGGATTAAATATTATACCTAATCGATAAGCGTGCTGGTTTCGAGGAACGGTGGCGGGTTTTGAAAATCGAATGTATAACTGATAATTTTCCGAAATCACGCCCTGAGAATGATCGAAAATCGTTTACTATCGATCCTAATGAACTCGAGGAAGCAACGGAATGAGCAATTTTAGATTAATATTGAAATTAGATTATATACAATATAATATATACATTCGTGATGTGTATATGTATATGCGTTGACGTATTCGTAACTTTGAATTTAATGCGTGTATGTGGTCCACTAGTGAGTAAGTGCGTATAATTATATATTATATTACGCGATAAAACACCACGAATAATAATAATTATTATAGGGAATGCAACTTTAAGATTTTTTACGGAGCTGGACACTTTCTTTAAGAAATCTAAGCAAAATTTTAAACAGAATATTATTCAAATAAGAAACAATATTGTATATTAGAAAAATAAATTTAAAATTTCAATTAAAATCTCAGATCTATAAAAATTTAAAATGAGTTAAAAGCTGCAGCTTAAAAAATGGTTTTTAACTTTGGTAGCAACCATTCTTTTATCCGTCCTTTTAAATTCATATAATAATTTTTTTTAAATATATATGCCAAAATACCCATTTTTAATTTTATTGAATCATAGCTTGTAACCTAAATAAATTGTTTAGCTCAGAAAATTATTTTACACGTGCAATATCTATTTTTTTCCTTTCTTCTTTTTACTATAAGAAAGTATTCATTGTTTTTCTTAAATAAGGTCAAGTTAAACAGCAAATGAATATAAAGGCTTCGATTAAAATTACTAACGTCGTAACTAATTTGATTGATTGCCCTGTAATAAAATACTATGTACTTGTATACTCAAATCCGATCCTTCTCCTATAAATATATTTACCTCTCTTTCGGAGTAGTTGCAAACAATTTCAGGAATGGCATTCGAAACGATATTCAATAATCTAAGTACATGGTCCAAGAGAAGTTAGAGTTTCACTTCAATGTGGAAATTCAAGAAGTTTCTGAAAGTATCCCCATTTTTCAGTGAAGGCCATTACATTTTTCAAGAAGTATACTTATTGGTGCTGTGTCCAGCTCCTGGAAAAACAACATAAGTAAATCATAGGCGTATGCACTGAAATGCACGAGAACGTGTGGGAAAAGGATATTTTACGTAATCACCAATTTATCCATTTACAAGACTTATAACTATATAAAATACATATATGCCTCTCGATGTACTTCTTAGGGGATATTTATAGGTCATTGAGTGATCAGTTTCGCTACTATATTTGTAAAAATCCATTTCTTCAGAAAAGAAATCATTTTCTCCTCAAATAAAAAAATCCCTGAGAATCAATAAGTATTTATATTAAAATCTTAATAATTAGATTTCTTTTTTTCCCTAAAAAATAACCCCATTAATTAAAATTTTAAGTTTTGATATCTTCATATTATTTTTTCTGCTTTTAGAATGTAAATGATTTCCATTCTGAAAATGGCCACTTCTTCGGCGAATATTTTGTTTATCAAGTATAGATAAACTTAGCGATTTAGGGAGATTTTTGTCGATAAACGTTCACGTAAATATATTAGAATTCCTTATCCAAGTCGCATATTTGTCGAGACAAGCCTGACTACGTCACCCTATAATTTAAAAAACTTTATTTTAGTACAATAATCTGTTAATACAGCATTTTCAAACACTGGCAGAACAAGCGGGTTTTAATTGAAATCTGTAAATAGTCTAAATTGAAAAAAAATCTTTATTATCCCTGCATTCAATTTTTCATTTAAAAACTTCTTTTCCTCGTTTATTTAAAACCTCACGCGCTGGTAGTTACGAGGTTAAAATCGGGAGATGAAAAGTGAATTAAAGAAGTTTTACGAAGATTATGAAAAAACGCATATGCTGCAGCCGACCAGGGAAGTGTGACCTTTCTCTCTTGCCTCCGTGCATTCTCGCTTTATTTTAAAACTCAGCAACATCCAATTTCTGGGCCGCCAATCATTTTATGTTTCATTTTCCTGACAAAACCACCCTTCCCAGAATGTAAGTGACGTTAAAAAGACATACAAAAAGCTCTGAGCTTCCATATGGCCTTTTTTACTCCAAACAATCTGGAAATTCGAGATGAGAAAACACAATATATGAATTCTTTCCGTATTTTCTAATCTAAAAAACTATATTCTTGCAGAAATCCTAAAAAGTCAATGAGCGACGTCAAATACCTTATTTTTCAACTTGTTGATTTTATCGAACGCAATATCCTACACTTCCGGTTGTTTACGATGAGCAAGTCATTCCTTTTATGCCAAGCTGATGTCCATTAGATCGCAAATAATAAAACTAATTCCATCCGAAAACTAATAGTTATTTTCATTACTTATTTAATCACAATTATACTTCTCATTTATTTAGTTTTACTACTTTAAATATGATTTTATTAGGATCACATGCGAGGTCATGTCCAGTTATTCCTCATCTCGATTTGAGATACCAATACCAATACTTACCAATACTTCTTTTTTATAAGGGAAAGCCACCTATGTCCCCGTTGAACAATTTAAATTTCCATGATAAGCTATGTCTTCGCTAGAGTTTAAATTTGCATGGCCACCTCGACCGCCGATTAATTTAAAATTTCTACAGCCACCTATATCCGCTCAAGATCTTAAATTTCCATGACCACCTATGCAAAATTTAGATTTCAAATTTCTATAGCGAACTCTGGCTCCAGCTTGATTAATGATTTGTATGGCCATGTATATGTCTTCACTCGATTTCAAATTTCCGCCATCTATGCTCTTGGTTGACTTCAAATTTTGATAGCAACTGTGCCCTCGCTCGATTTCATATTTTAATGGCCACCTCTGTTGCAGCTTGGTTTGAAATATCCACGGACGTCTGTGTCGGCCACTGCTCGATATTTTACATTTTTCAATCATTTTCTCCATGCAACCCGTTTAGTGTTACTAATATGCGTCGGAGCGTTTATGCTGAATTATGTATAACTGTATAAAAAACACGAGTTTTTTTTGTGAAGCTTGAAAAAAAGGAATTTTAGAATATTTAACGATTTCTCAAAAGTTGATTGAGAGATCAAAGCTCCTCTCTTGTAACGTGTGAGTAGTATCGATAAGAGGGTCAGTTTTTTATGCGAAATTTTTTAAAGTGCAAATTACAATTTCAAAAGCTTTGTAGAGACGTGAATTGACAAAATGTAACATTTTCGAAAATTGTTTTTCTGAAGTAAGCATGGATCCCTATAAATAAGGAGGGACGATTTTTCTACTGATAAGTATGGATAGGATATCGAGCCTTATGAACGATGCCAAGCTTTGCATTGTTGTCTGATGCCAGAATAGATGCATTTGGAATCCAGCCCCATATCAAACATCATTTACAAATAATTATTTAATATTTAGTTCGATATTACTATTACAATTAATTTAAGTAATTTAATTTACATGCCTAAATTTAATGATATAAAATTGTTATTTGCCGTTTTTTAATATATGAAAAGTACTTTTTATCAGGTTGGTTGCGATTAATTAATTTACTAAGAATTTATTCTATTGATTACAAATGCACACAACAAAAATTACTTATTCAGTAGATGCGCAATTTTTTCTTTGATGCGTGCTTGTGTTATTTATAAAGATTTATATTGAGACATTGAAAAATGTAGCAACATAAGCATTTATTTTGCTGTATTCGCATAAGGCCCTTTATCGTACATCGCAAAAGCTTCGACCAATTCAATAAATATATAATTATAGTGTTATAGTGAAAGCGATGAGATACTTATGACATGTTACTAGTAATAGAGGCAGTATTAAGATCTTAACGAATTAAGTGAATCAATTAAATTAAATGTAACTGTCCGTTAGAAAAAAGGTGAGTGGATCAAGTAGATGTATGCATATATAAATTGAAAAACAAAACAATTAAAACCTTCGACAGGACGATATATATTTATTTAAGTCTTTATCGCCTGATTTTTTTGCGATCAAACTAATGTAAAGACCTGTATTAATTCATTTTTTCTCCTTACATATGATTATTTTATACTAGTCTTTTTGCGTTTTATGATATTTTCGACTTCCACGCGTTCATTAATAACATAACATGTGCACCTTATCGTATTATTGCCCGCTATGCGATGACAAAAAATCAATGTTGTGTGTTTATGTATAATCCATTCGTGTACTTCCTATTTACATTATGTACGTATGAACAATTTGTTTTCCATAGCTTGAATATGGAATAATTTTTTTATTTGATTTTTTATTAGAGACATAATTGTAATAAGTTTTATAATATAAAAATAGTTTTAGAAATTTTAATTGAGTTTGGTCGAAAAAATACATTGTACTCAAAAACATTAGAGAACAAAATG
Organism: Druon quercuslanigerum; assembly: GCA_010014905.2. NCBI lineage: Eukaryota > Metazoa > Arthropoda > Insecta > Hymenoptera > Cynipidae > Druon > Druon quercuslanigerum. The sequence continues at coordinate 10,906 of JAAAKG020132760.1, forward strand.
GGATTCGAGTCAATTGATATTTTTTCAAACTGAAATGGATACCAAGTAGTAAGGTTGTTCTTTATCCTGTGTCGCGATATTGTATTGAGACATGCTTGAAAAGCGTGTCAGAATATTGTCGATTTGATCACGTATGATATTGTACGAAATCTGGATCAATAAATGGTAACAACATAACGCAGATACTATTTTTCCTTCTAAAACAATACCTAGCTAACCGTACTAAATTTCTTTCTGCACTACAGAAAAACTAGCACTATATGTATAATAAACTATACACACAAAAAGGACAAGTTTTTACTATATTATATTATTCCTGTATTATTTCCTAAAATTTCAGATTTTTTTCTGATTAATTGAAAATGTACTTAATGCAAAATTTTATTTACAAAGGAACTAGAATTTTGCGTAGAAATCAACTCAGATCAACTAAGAAAAATAGTTTAGTGGTTTATCTTCTTATTATAATTTTCATAATTTTTTCAATTGAAATGTTATTTACATTATATATTTTATTGCCACGAAAAGCTGTACATTTGAAACTAAACTTGAAGTTTAAACATGTCAAAATGCAATGTTTTCCAATTAAATTGTTTAGCACTGATCGCTACACTTACAAGTATGTTAATTTTTAGGATTTTTCATTTAAAATTATTTTGAATGCTTTAAATCTAAAAAGTTGTATCTTTTTAGTAATAAATCTATTTAATCGACCAATATTAAAATCTTAAAATTTTATGTGGTTCGATTTGCACTTCTTGGAAACTTAAATTTGGTATTTTGCTTGTAATACTTTTCATTTTAAATAAAGCAATACTAAACTACCGAAAAATTTTGAATCAAACCATTTGAAAAATGTGCATCGAAAATATTTAAAAATCTAATGCTTATTTAAGAATTTCCGTTTAATTTTGTTTAAATATCTAAGCATCTTATTTGAAATAAATGCTTCAAATTGGTGCAATTTTTTGAAATTTGGAATATTATTTGATTTAGTTGATTATTTTAGAATTGTTAAAGTTCTAACTAAATCTAAAATTATCTGTTATCTAAAATTTTAAATCTTTATTTTCTTCTAAACATTTTCAAACAAATTTCAAACATTTTTAAAGTTTTTAATTTTAAAATAATCGACTCTTGACAGATTTTTATTCAACATTATGTAATGGAAATAGAAAAAACCTAATTCTCGATATCAAAGAATTTTCAATTTTGAATGCCTAAAAAAAAACATTTTTCATTTTAATTCAATTTTTTTTTCTTTTGTGAAATTCGTTAAATTTAAAGTTCATAAAATGAATGAACAAAAATATTATTAGTTAATTAAACTTAGTAATTAATGTTATTGTGTCGACCAAGGTAATTAATTTCTCACTTTAGGTATTTCCGATTGCTGGTAAAATAATTTTTCTGTTTTCTGCAGAAAAATTACTTCACTAGTGATTGGCGATATTTAACATCAGAAATTAGTTAATTAATTAAAGTTGAAATAAATAAAAAAATTATCAAGTGCTGAATAGAGTGTTAGCGTGAAACACTAAATATAGAATTTACGTTCACACACGGTTAGGATGTACAGGTTTTTCACGTTCGTTTCAAATAAAAGAGCGTAATTGCATCCTGGCTTGAATATGGAAATGCTGATGAGAATATTCAAACTTCATCCTTTGCACGTGGAACTAGATGTAAAATGTAATAACACTGAGAGTATAATTTATATTGAAGGAATATTGATTACATTCAGAATAAACTCTACAAATTCTACGCATGCTCTTAAAATTCGGAAAATTTTTTAATATTATATAATTTTTAATTATAAGCATTTTGCCCATCTGAATATCTATATAATGACCTAACAGTGATTAAATAACATTAATTACAAATATTACATTGCGTGACTAGTTTGAACTGATGGCCGTTTTCAAACGTGCGCAATGTTTTCTTAATGTGTCTTAGGAGAGGGCGACGTATGTACCCTCACATACGACTCGTTACAAAAACATGACGCGAGTTTCAAAAGGAAAGCCATCAGTTTATAGGAGTCACGCAAAATACTTTTCAGAACAAAATAATAAATGGTGTGTTTCCACGCCTCCATAACAAACGCAAAATCACAACGAGAATTTTCATTATAAAATCATGATTGATGTGAAAGGGAGTAAAACTATATTGATGTAAAGTCAATCGGATATCACGATACACTTCTCGTTAAACACATCAACTCACCAATCCGCTATAAATTTATCTTTCTATCTTTTTCAATCACGGTCTGCCTCAAGCGTTACGAAAATACGTAGACACGCACAAATCGAGCTCTTTTTTAAACCCTAATGTCAAACCGTGATTACTGAACCCTCATTTGTAATTTATCCAACTTACCGCCAGACAACACTCATTACGCATACATTTTCGTTTGTCTGTAGAGGCATGAAAACACGCCATTTTTATAATTGCGTTCCGAAACACAATGTATTTATCGCACCGCTGGGAAGCAAAGTTTAGTTATAAAATATTCTTGAAGAAAGCATTTTTTTAGAATAAAACGCACCTTTCTTGAATTCTTGATCGCGTTTTAACAAACTTGTTTGAGTAACTCGACCGATGTATAAAAGTTACATTGAAATCCGAATTTTGAATCGTTTTTCAATACTGAATTTTATTTATTTCTGATAGTTTACGTTTAAATTTTTTAACCTTTGTATAAAACACCCAATTTCGCCCATGTTTCTTTTCTTTTCCTTCTACCTCATTTGCGAAGGAAAATAATTCAAAAAATAATTCATTATAATTGATACCGGGAATTCCAATTCTGTTATATCGACTTACTTTAGTGTAAACGTAAAAATAAACGACTGATTCGTGTGCTGGCGCAATCTCCAGCGTCGGTAGAAGCAAATAGGCGAGTCTGCCCGTGATCGGACGTTACCACTGTTGGCACGGTGTACAGTGGTCCAAGTCGGCGCGGCGTGACGAAGCAAATCGCCGACAATCGACCCCAAGGGGACATACGACAACGCTCTCCCACAAGCCCTAGGCTAAAGTTTTTTAGGTTCGCTTTACTTTTAGGGTAGAGTCCCAAATGAGCGTCAAACAGTCAGGGTCGCCTGAATCATTTGAAATCATTTGAATCATTTGAATTGAAAATATATATATATATAGATATATATATATACATATGTACAGAGTGGCCCAGTGTCCCACACTCAAATGTCCGGACTTATATGGCTATATAACAATTTTTAAAATTAAATCGAAAATTCCTATTCCAAAAATTATTTGAAGTTTTAGTTTTTGGGTTATAAAATTTTTAAGCTGGACCAATCAGGAGCGTGGTATAAACAGTCGTGCGTCTGAGAGCGAGAGTCGAACTTAAATCGCGACTTTGAAGTTTGCCACAGATATGGGTTTCAAACTTATGTAATTATTATTATTACTATTACACCATTAAGCCGTTTCCCTTTCGGGGTAGGCGTGACTCACTCGGTAGGGAGGGGAGT
>JAAAKG020132761.1:0-14402 GCA_010014905.2 Druon quercuslanigerum
GAAATAATTTTTAGTGAATTTCCACCTCAAATGAAGTACTTTAACGTACTTTATTGTACTCTAATGCATTTCCCAAAATTTCAGCTCGATCTTTTATTTAAAAAAAAAGTTCTCTGGTCCAAAAAAATATTCAATTAACTGAAAAAGTGAGTCGGTAATAAAGGTATTTCGCTGTGTCGCATGCCCTTAAAGAAAAAAAGTTTTTCTTATGAATTGTTGAACCTTCAATCCAAAAGACGAATTTTCTGTACAGAAATGGAATTTTAAACGAGATAATATAAATTTTTCGCAACAAAAATTTCCAAAAAAATAATTAAATTTTCAAGCACAGAGAAAGATCATTTAACAAATTGCAATAAAGTGATTCAACTTTCACTAAAGGAGTCGAATTTTCAACTGAAAAACATCAATTTTCAACGAGGGTTCGAGAAGCTCTTCCGCCCCAGCACGGTTATCGGAGTCTCAAAGGTGCCCGGAAACAGTAAGGGCACTCGGATATACAGACCTACAGACATATAGACAGACCCTGACAAAATATTATGATTTACGGACTCTGCGAGTGTCGAAACATACAGATCCGTTAAAAACAAGAGATCGATAATTTGGAAGATTACATTACACTCTCCTGAATGAGGACGTAAAAATATCATGAAAGCAGTTAAATATCCGTATTAGACTGATATATCCACTACTTGATGAACATCTCATTGAACCTAGTGGCGCGCCCTGCGTGTGATAACGCGTCAATATAACTAGAGATTTCCTTCCTCATCCTGTCCAACTTGTGAAGTGTTAGATAGGCTTCTGGATAACCAGAAGGAACGAAAAGTCTGACCAGCTTATTGTAATCCATCTGCTACGAAAGTGAGGCCCCGTGTATCTAGGGTCTTCTACCGTTTCAAGTCCCTGTTTGGGGGTGTTTCTCTAGAGTGTTTTTTTCTCTTGCCTATAGGATAGGTCTGAGGAATTACTCCAGGTGTAAATTCCGCAGCCACTGCCCGCTGTTGGAGGATTGCCCCATGAGTTGCCTTCTACATTTTGTGGTGGGTTAGAGTAGGATCTCGGAATGGCCCCTCATTGTTTTCTGTTTTTTTAGATTTCTGCATTCCGTTCATAGTACCACAGTCTCCACTAAGGTACTTTCTTTGTGACCCTGGGTTGCCCGCCTCTACTGAAGGGGGTAGGTGGGGGTAGCGAAGGATTTGTTAACCTTAGTTCCGTTCTGCCCTTGACAAGGCTATCACATCGTGGCTTGGGAGTATGAGAGCAAGTACCCTCGATATTTCAGGAGGCTTTGCTAAGAGTTGGCTGAGGTGCTTCCCCGAAGGGCGTCTGGATCTTCTTGGTTCGATCTAGCTTCATATTGAGGGCGTTAATACGCGTAGCCTTATGAAGCAAGCGAATAATTTTTTCAAGCCTGTTCAAATTTGAAAAATTATTATCAATATCAATAAGATCCAACCCATAACTAGCTTCCAAGTCGCTGGATTAGAAGAGTTGCCAAACTCCCAGCATCTTGAAAAAATTGTGGAAAAATTGTTCGCTTGCTTCATAAGGCTACGCGTATCAACGCCCTCATTATAAAGCTAGATCGAGCCAAGGGGATCCAGGCGCCCTTCAGGGAACCACTTCAGCCATTTAAAAACACAGAAAAGTACACGGAAATGTTACCAGCGAGGTCCTCTTGGAGGTTGGTGCTTCTAGTGTCTCCTCACCCACTCCGAAGGCACATTGTGCCAACAGAGCTAGCAAAAAAAAGCTTGGAAAATTTTTCGGTTGCTTCATAAGGCTACGCGTATGAACGCCCTCAATATCAAGCTAGATCGAACCAAGAAGATCCAAACGCCCTTCGGGCAAGCACCTCCGCATGGAATAATCGCTTAATAGTTTTATTCCCACTGACTGGATAACGTCAGTTCCCCAAAGCAGCTACACCTGGTGATGTAGCATCTCCAGTTTAGCTGTTCCAGATCTATTGTGTTATGAGACCCGTGAGCCCTCCCACCAACAAAAAATTCAAAGCTCTGACTGTAGAAAATCTTCATCTCTTAAATATATGTGGTTTAAAAATGAATTTTAATATTAAAAACTTCACTGGGGGTAAGTTATCAATGAAAAGTGATCTTTTTCAGGAAGTTATATTAGAAATAAAAATAAAAATTGTCTTTCTATGTACTTCTACACTTGTTATAGTCGTAATGAGGCATTGATTCATTGCCAAATACATAGAAGTTTTTGACAAATAAAGACTCCTTTATTTTACAACTTTCGATCGCAAGGCTGAGAACAAAAAACATCCTTATATTTTATAAAGTTCAAAATACAAACCAAAACATTTATTCATCAAAGTCAAATATTTCGCAAACCCTTTAATATTAAGGCTTCGTACAGTTTAAACTCATTTTAACTAAAGGCCTTTAATTATAATGATTTATTCTTGAATAATTTATTTGAAAAACAGTTAATTCTCTTGTTGATGTTTGCAAAGGACATTGCACTCTACACTAGCGGAAAAACAAACGTGAGCGACTTTTCTAAGAATTACAAAGTGTGGAAATATTCACGATAGTGGTAAATTTCAGGACTTTTCAAAAATTCAATGATTTTTACGAAGCACTTGTTTAAACTTCTTAAAAAAAACCTAAAACTATAGTTGCAAAAAAATTAAGCTATAAGCCCAAAAATGAACATTGTCGTAATTATAACATAACGTAAATCAATTTTAACTAATAAAGTGTTCCTTGTGAAACATTTTCTTGGGGAATAAAAAACAACTTTTTCACCTGTTTCTGAAAAACAGATACTGGGAAATTGACAAAATATTGAAGCACTGGAATTATAATATACTGACCCTTTTAATATACGTACTAGTTACTTTTAACATTTTAATCTTACGTCAGGTAACAAGCAACATTATATTAGACTTCCATTTTTTAAATTAAATCAATAATGTGAAGTAAGGTCATTTACATTTACTATTGTAAAATCTTTTCGGATTGGGCGACTGGAGCCTAAACGAGTTTCGAAGACTAATTCTGGGGCTAAGTCGAACACCGCCCCGCTTTCCATGTTTATTCCCGCCCGCCGTTTTCCGTCGTAACTATATAATCCACGAAAACTTTTTTTCTCTTCAAATATCGCAACCACGTCGCCAGTGGATGTTGTTAATACTGTTTGTGTTTTTTCTGGAACTGGTATCAAGGTACTGCGACCGACTCGCATTTTAATTGGTCTATTAGCAGGAAAATTGTATCTTCGTATTTCGAACAACCGTTGCGGATTTTTGTGGGGAATAAGGCGTATAAGTCCCATTTGTTCAAGTTCAAACCCAAGTATGAGTGCATGATGACGCCTTCTAGTGGGAGATCTGGATCTGAAACGATGAGCAGGATCTTTAGCAGGAACAGACCTCTCAGGACGATGTTGCTTGTCAGGCGAATAAGACCTTCCGGGACGAGAAGAATAAGGGATAGGTTCTCCATTAGGTAAACATTCAAAAAGTGAACTCAACTCTGCAACAAGGAAAGCAAATATACATTTGTCAAAGAAATAGAAATTTGTGAAACATTAGGAGAAATGTAACAAACTTATGCAATCATTCAACAAAAAGTAGTGTAGGATACCAACTTGAGAAAAGAGTGAACATCTCCGGATCTATTGTTTAAAGTTTTTTTGTACACGATTGGAACTTGAAATATCTCTTTTGATCAAAATGAATCATCGTGAAAGCATTAAATCAATAATTTTATTATTATTTTAACTTCTACAGTCTTTATATTTATAGTTATATCACAGATATGATTACAATGATAGTTATCAGCGATAATAATAACTAATAAGCCAATAACTATATCTTTTCAATTTTTAATTACAATACCTCATTATTGTAATAATAAAAATCATTAAAAAAAAAAATAATTTGAAATATAAGTCAATTCTTATTCTAATTTACCGCTCTCTCATATAATAAATAATTTTAGGAAGTAGTGCAATATCAGGATAAGCTTGCACATATGGTACATTTCCAGATGTGCGCAATGACAGATGGTACACGTCTACAGTTGAAAAAAAAGCACGTGTATAGTTTAAAAATATATACCAAAAATTATATACTTATAAATTGAACAATGATATTCACCAATAGAGTTGAGTAAAATCCCCAAGAATACCAGAGTCTGCAAAATCGTCATTTTCTATAAATAGAGGAAAAACTAGTTTATTAAATTTTAAAGAATTTGTCTAGCAATGTAACTAAAGAATATCTCGCTTCTTAATTCGGTTATATACTATATAAAATAGTTGTTATCTTACAGAAGTTAGATATCAGGTTTGCTCTTCTGACTTATTTACATTTCATTAGAGATAGTTTCAAGAAGTAAGGTTTACTAACTAAATTCATTCAAACCCTTATTACAATTTATATAATGTTTAATGTAAGGGAAAACCTGGTTTTGACATTGTCAATTGATATATTGTATAATATATGCTGCATAGTATAATGGCCTATTTGAAAATTTAGAAAACTAATATAAATTTTACAAAACATGTTGATAGAAATGGAAGGATAGCATGTATGAACCGTGACAAATGATTTATAGAAATAGTTAAATGAATAATAATAGAGTGTCTCGTCAATGATACTCGTCAGGAAGACCACTGACCAGTTGACAAGACTTTTTCATTAAATTTTCCTTAAAACTGTGCCTGTTTGTTCATTTTCATATCCATTATGCAATAGGGCGCATGGGCAAAAAAAAAATGTTTGCGCGAAGTTCTAATAGCAGTGAAAACTTTTTTTTGGAAGTCCGTAAATTTCTCGACTATTTGACCATAGAATGTCTGATAATCGTTAATCAGAATGTCTTTGCAATCTGTTGAAAAAATAATGTATGGTAATGTTGACATTAAAATAATTTTTATTTACTTTAGATTAAAAGAAAATATTCCAAAGTGATATATTGCTTCAGTATCTTAATAAGGTAAAAATGTTTTCGAGTGTACCTAGTTCAGACGAGCATTATATATTTCTCAAAATATATTCTAAATAAAATGAAATAAAAAAATAGTTGGAATACATATTAGCTTGATATAATGTCATTTAATGTTTAAAGTACAACTTCTATGCTGATTTCTGGCGTTAGTTTCAATTTGCACATCCTGTTTGGTTTTTGAACCAAAGTCATCTGTAGTTTGAACCATTAGCAAAATCTAAAATTTTTAAATTTTTGTTATTAGATGATGTTTTGATGCGTTCACAATCCGTTTACTAATCCCCAGAATGAAAAAAAACATGGTTAAATGCAATTTTTTAAGGCATGAAAGTTTTCTTGACATTTTACCAATATACCTCATGCAATAAAACACTATTTTTTCAAGTAGGAAAAAATTCGAACTGAAAAAGAATCTAAAACATACCCAAGTTTTTCTCGTATTTTGCGTTGAGTTGTGAGAAAACTGCAGAATATATGAAATAAAACTTCCAGCCCCATTCCTTTAGAAGCAAGAATCGCAGAGATCGTTAACACAGATCAAGATGAGTTGCAGAAATGGAAAAATTCGTATAAAAGATATAAAGATAGATCCTGGACAAGAGCAAATTAAATTAATTTCGAGCAAGTGAATCAAACTTATTTGATATTGTGGTTTGTTAATGTGATAATGTTTAATGAACTTGTGAGATAGATCTTGCTGCAGCTGCAAGAGTATTTCTCTTGGATTACCGATCTTCCAGGCGAATGAGGAAATTATTTACGTCTCTTCCAAAAATTGATTCGGAACAATCAGATCATCATGAAGTAGAAACGAAGCGTTTGATGACTGATGTACTTCAAGATCAAAGTGAAGAAGTTATCCAAAGAAAGCGTCAGAAGGTGCAAATCAAAGGTGAAAGTTCTTAATGTGGCTTTAATTCGATTATAGATGCCAATGTAATTGACGATTACCAGCCCGCCGAAAAAGATGTTGAGGATGCATGAGACCCTTATTAGACTAAATTTACAGATCAGGCAAGGTTAAACTGTCCAACATTTTCAAAAGATTGTGGCAGATACGGTAATGGATACAAGTCTGCTGCTTTACTGGCTTCAGCAATTTTAAAAAACTTGAGTACGTACATTCCGGAACTAAAAGGTTTAGTTTTTGACAAGAAGAAACTCTATCGGGAAAAGTACAAAAACTCGTCATTAACTTCAGAAAGAGCAGCTTTGGTTTCAGAGATAAAGGCTTCTTGCTTCGATGAAAGAAAAGACGAATCAAAAGTAATGGATGGAACAAGTAAAAGAAAAACACAACAAACAACAAAAAGAGAAGAACATACTTCTGTCATTCAAGAACCAGGAAGTACTTATTTAGGATACATATTTTTAATTTCCACAGACGCAAAAACGATTACACATGATATGCTTCAGTTTTTCGTTGACAAAGAAATTAATACCTTCAATCTAGATTGCGTGTATTGTGATGGCTATTCTACGAAGACTTTTAAACACGCAGGTATAATTCGATTTCTAGGATTAGTATTGGGTAAACCGCTACAATGGAGTGTCTGTCAGCTTCATGTTACTGAGCTGCCATTTAAAGCTACCTTTATAAAACTTGATGGAGGAACTTCTGGTCCTAGCGATTTTTCTGGTCCAATGGGATAAAGCTTAGCTTCTTGTGAAGCACTTCCCGTTGCAAACTTCGATGCTGTTGAAAGTCCAAATTCTCCTGTAGGTGACACCCGTGATCTTAGTTCAGATCAAAAGTACCTGCTATATATATGAAATACTATGAAACAAGAAGAGTGTTCTGAAGATCTTGCTCGAAAAAGTCTAGGGAAATTATCGCATACCATGTGGTTGACTAGGAGTAGTAAAACTCTTTGAACTTACATTTTCAATCAAGCGATGCGGAGACAAAAGGAATTTATTTGATGAAACTTTAGTCAAGCGTTTTTGACTCCCAAAAGAAAGTTTACGTTGCTTTAGAACTTTTAACAAAGAAATTTTTTCTTCAATACGCCCTATTATGCAAGCATTAGAAAATGATAATTTAAATACAATTTTGTAAGTACATTCATCACTCTCGATTATTAACATGCAATATTTCTGACTAAATACAATTTCGTGACATACATATTTGTGCTGAATATAACCCTTTTAATTAAAGAATATAAAACAAATGAATTCCAGGCATATAAATATTTTTTAAATTATCAAATTATCACATTACAATACTTATTGCAGACGCAGTTTTATTTTTTTCAGAAACACATTATGCAATGCATTTTACAAACCTAAATTACAACATTTCACACATTTTCTCAATTTATTATCTGGTAATCAATGTAAATTATCTCAGCCCGTAAGTTTAGTTTAAGGAAGCTTGTCACTGTACTCTATACCTTTAAATTTTGAATAACAAAAATTTGAAACTTTAGATTAAAATCTAAATATTTTACCCTAGAATAAATCGGCATCACCAACATAATATTGTGAGTGTGAATTAGTTTTGAGGGATTTTTTGTTGTAAAATGGTGGTTTCATTTGAATAAAGTGGCTACCGGCTGATCATTTAGGGTATCGTCGATCGCTAGCCACTACTTTTTTCCATCTTTCTGAAAGCATACGTATACCACTTCGGAAAAAAGACTTGTCTTTCAAAACTATCTACAAATCGACCCATTTTTTGGTATTTGGTAAGAATGACTCGCTGCTCAGACAGACAATAATTCGTGAATGGGAAGAGGAGGTAATCAGACGGTGACGATGTCTGGAGAATACGTACGGTTGGGGTAGGACTTGCCATTTCAGCGTTTCCAAGTATGTTTCGATAGGTTTTCTAACGTAGGGCTGAGCGTCTTCACGCAGAAAAATTACTTTATTGTATCTGCTTGAATTGCGGCCATTTTTTCTTGAATTTCAGCCGAATAGCATTAGTTGTTTTCGATGAATATTGCCCGTGATAGATTTATTAGGCTGGAGCAGCTCATAGTACACTAGACTTTAATGATTCCACCAAATCTTGAGCTTGAGTTACGATCTATTGATATTCGCTATCGATATTGATTTTGATGCTAGGCCGCGCCTAACCAACAATTTTCTACGCTTAAGGTTATCATAGCGAATCCTCGTATTATCCCCAGTGACAATACGATGCAGAGACCCTTTTCGATTTTATCGTTGGTGCATGCGTTCGAAAGTGAAAAGTCTCTTTTATACGTCTCTTGGCTTTAGTTCATAATAGCACCCGATTTCCTTAATTTTGGACCATTCCCAGTGCATTTAGGGATCTAGAAATGTTTGAAGAATCAACTACCCATAATTCTGAAAACTGATTTTTTTCTAAAAAAGGCATTTCATTGAGTAACGTCTCCAGTTACTCAACCCCGTTCATTTGTGGATGGCATGACTTTCTTTGTCGTCCGTGTCGAAATCTTCAATTTTAAGTTTTCGAATCTCGTACTCCAATGTTTTAATCGATGGAGTATAATCCCCGTACGTAAGCCAGAATCTTTGACGCTAGAAAAACTATGATGTTTTAACTTCGGTAAAACGACACCTGATGAAAACTAAGGCCACATTATGGGGCTTCAACTTGCATATAGAACAAATTCTATATTTCCATATTCTTTTTTTGCTTTACTTAAAAAAGACACAAAACATCACAAAGTCTTAAATAGTTTCGAGCTTATTTTTTGATTTTTTTAGAGTCTTGAGCCTAATTATTTCTAATTCATTATTAATTTATAATAACTCATAAAGATAGAACTGAAGATATAACACATAGCGTTAGGATCATACGTTACATTAAGGATGTACACTACGTACAATGAACCGCAAAAGCCGCCAATCTTTTGAATGATATTTAAAATATAAAAAAAGAGATCTATTATTGAAGACGACTCTATCGGCTCCAGTTTCCCCTTTCTCCTAAACCTCTCTTATGAACTGAAGTTTGCTGGAACGGACATTATAACTACATTCTCCACCATAAAACGAATTACTAGTTAAATTGGATATTATTTCGACTTGAAAAATAAATTTATAACATAAAGATGGTAGTTGGGCGTGTAATCTAAACAATGAATAATACAAATACTAAAATAGACCCAGAAAGGACTAGATCTTTAATTGACAAAAGGCATGCATATGGTAAATGTAAAGGTCAAGTTACAGGCGATGAATGGATAATGGGTGTTTGAAATTCTAGGGGCGTGAATGATCTTAAGGTAAGATAATTACGAGAAACTATGTGCGTCAGGAAACTAGATATCGCATGTGTGCCTAAAACAAAGAAAAAACGATACAAAAGTAGAGACATAGAAAACGGGTTCTCGAAAAAAGGATATAAAATATGTTTAGGAGTAGATAGTGAATCACATGATAGACAAGGGGTAGCTCTGATTTTGAATGAAAGAGCAAAGCAGCATCTCGGATATCATATCTTCGTATCTCCCAGACTGCTGTGGGCTAGAATGAAAGTGGGACTCTCAAAGATTATTTATCATAGCATGCTACGTGCAAGTTGATAGTGATCCCGGATAAGTAAAAGAAGCGTTCTGGGATACTTTAAAGGACACAATAAATATTTGCTATCATGATGACAAAATAATTCTCCTAGGAGATATGGATGGATTGGTGGGCATCCAAAAACAAGATACAGAAAGAGTACAAGGTAATTTTGGGGATCTAAGAACAAACTATAACGGAGATAAATTAGTCGGCTTTTGCTTAAAAATGGGTCTGTTTATTATAAATAATTTGGTATATGCATCAAATGATCCACATGTATATCTGGTCTAAAGGAATTAGCCAAAATATAATGGACTTTGTTATTGTGGATAAAAGACTAACAGAGCTAGTAAAAGATAAAAGGCTCATCAGGAATTCTGAATGCAATACTGATCATTAGCTTCTGATCCCCGAAATTAATGTAGGTCGGGAATGGAGAAAAAGAGAACCAAGAAAACAAAGAAATGCGATTCAAAATTGAGAACCTGCAGATAATTGAAAGTATAGATAAGGCAACTTGGGAGGTGCTAATAAGAAACAAAGGTATAGAGGGCATATGGACTAAATTCCGGGATATCATTGTTAGATGTGCGATCGAAGTGTGTGGTACCGGGGTTGTAGGAAGAATGTTTAGAGAATGATAAGTTATGTCTTCATGGGTATTTATATTATTATTATACAAGTGTTTAAGAATGACTTTTTTTGACAAAGAAGGTGTAAATCTTGAAACAGTAAGAGTACTTGGGTTATCGTTTGTAGATGATAAAGTTGTTATGGCAGAATCAATCGAAGATTAGGAAAGAATGTTGAATAAGCTGAATTCAATCATGATAGATCAGGAGTTAGATTGGCGCGTAAAAGAAGTTAAGACGGTTATTCGTAGAGCAGGGCACCTTATTAGAAGTAAAAATATTTTAAATAAAGCTAAAATGGCAATACATAATTTTGTATTTGTACCGACTGTGCTATACGGTAAAGAGACATGGAGCTACCAAAAAAAGATGAGAGTGAAATTAACGCGATTAGCATGAGATTCTTGCGCATAATATGCGAGAATAAAAGTCGGTTTTTCAATAAAATGCTTATATTTTGTTAAATGATCAAAATAAGAAACAGTGGCAGCGACGCTCAATGTTATCTGTCCTTGCATATTCATATCGATCCTGCTCACCTTCGTCAAACTTAAGTCGGCAAGACCCTCGAAGAGGGTCGAATTATCCGAAAGGAATGAAACCGGGCATTGTTATGGGATTTCGGCCAGTGAGGAAAACTGAAATATAAACCGATTAATTATTTCATTTTAAATTAACAGAATACATTTTTTATATAAATACAACAAATTGAAAAAGAATATCCATGTAATTCCGTTAATATTTGCAGTATTAATGTAAATCTGTTTGGAATAATGAACTTCTATGCATCTACACTGCATATTTCTACAATTATTTATAGGATAGACAGTATTTTTTTCAAATGAATAATCTTAAATTCATAAGTAGATTTCTTCAGGATATTTGGCACTTAAAAAAAAACTTAGTTTTTACATTCTCATCGGACAAGGTATTAGATTTGCGTAAAATTTGCCTTCCCCCTCCATTTTGGTCAAACGTTCAGGACTTGAGAACCCCTGAATCTAAAAATAGGCTTTTATAAATATCTCTGTCTGTCCGTCTGTCTATTTTTTCGTGAATTTTTGTTTTGTTAGCACGATAACTTTTAGAAGAATTGGCAGATTGGATTGTCCTTTAGTACACTCTTTTAGTATTCCAAAGTAAAGTGCAAATTCGCTAGTTAGCCATTTTGGATAAAAATTTAAAATGTGAGCACATTTTGAATATTTTCGAGACCACATTTATTCATGATTTAAAATTTTTCTGCAAAGATATTCATATTATTTAAAACGACGAACAGTTTATCTGATGACTTTTTTAGATAAAATCAAGATTTCCCAGAGTTGTAGCATTTACAAAAATTAAAAAAAAACACGAAAATGAACATTTTAAGCCAAATATCGCAGGATATAAAGAAACGTCAAGAAAAGGAAAATGATGCTTTTGAAGGACACACGAGATTATCATAAGAAACTTTTGAATTTTCTTGCAACATCGAAACTTCACATTTTGACGGCATCAACAAATAGTGGGAAATCACAAATTGCATACTTAAATTGATAGTTTCACAGTATTCCAAAGATTCTAACAACATCTCACACAACGCTGTTGAAGGTTGGTGACCTCAGCATAAAATACCAACCAGCTATGAGTCTTGGCTGCCCCCCCCCCCCCCTTTATTAATCGAAGTTTTGTGGGACTGTTCTTGTAACTATACTCTCCAACCTAGACGATTAGTCAGACTCTTTTAGTGAATTATTAGGAAATGAAGAAATAGGGCTCCAAAACTGCGATGTAGAACACAAGGTTCGCATTTAAAAAATTTTCTCTTTACATACGCTTGTACTTCGTTTTTACTGTTTTTACATCAAATCCTCCTGATTACGAAATTAGGGGTGAAATAGAATTCGAGGGGCTAACTTGTCGGCATCCCCGCGAAATTAAGATAACTCAAATTTTCTTTTTGCAAACGTTTTTACGTTGTTTATTCTGTTTATAAATTTGATATTTTCTATTGTGCCCTTATGGTTTTCCGGCTAGGAGAAAATCAAAACTTCATGCTATCCCCCTGAAATTAAAATATCTTAAATTTTCTTTTTACATACGTTTGTACGTTGTTTGTGCTGTTTGGACATTTCATATTTTCATTTGTAATCCTTTAGTCGTCCGGCTAGAGGAAATTAAAAATTTCGCGTCATCCCCATGAAATTCAAAAACTTTTGTTGTTAACGCTTTCTTCGTGTTTACTGTTTGTACATTTAATATTCTCTTATCTACCCTCTTGGTTGTCCGGCTAGTGTCTGAAAGGGGGAAAATAAAAAATTTAATGCCATCACCCCGAAATGTTAATTTTTCCATTTTTCTTTGTCAACATAGCACAAAATTTGTATTTTCCCTTATCCGGGCAACCAAGATGTTAAAATTCAAAATATGAAATGTACAGATAGTACGAACGACGTACAAACTTTAGCAAAAATAAAAATAAAAAATTCCAACTTCTCGGACATGATACGAAATTCTAATTCACCCCAGCTGGGCAACCAAAAAGCTACAAATAAAAATATAAAATGTGAAAACAGTACAAACCATGTAAAAACGTATGTAAAAAGAAAATTTAAAAAATGTGAACTTACAGGGCCAACTGCACTGCACGGGTCAAGTGCCTAATTTTGCATTCTAAACTGTAAAGGATATGATTTTTTGTTATTTTTCTCCGTATAGATCTATATAATCTAAGACAGACCTTCATTTTTCCTAAAATCACCTAAACTAGGGGAAACAGAAGGCGCAAAAGAGAATTTCTGTGCACAAATTAATCCGAGGTTTACGCCTATTTCCTACATCTAGGGGTAAACTGAGACGTGCACGAGAAATTCTGAGGACAGATAGAGCTTTAACGGCTCAGAAACCATAAGGCTAGCCTATTCGTTTGTTTCGTAAAGGCAAATTTTTATATGGCCTGCATGACCAGAAAATCCCTTGGCTTTTCCCTAGTTTTTAAATTAAGGAGAAAACTGAGATATTTAGGAGAAATTCTGAGGCCAGATTCGGATTTAGCGGTTAAAAATCTATAAGGGTAGCCTAGTCACTTGTCTCGTCCAGAACCTTTTTTGCGGGTAATTAAATTATTAATTCTGATGGTTAATTTTGCTGTTTATTGGTCAAATAATTCTTTAAAAAATTATTTTGACTAGTAATCGGCAACTTACATTAGAAATAATTAAGTCAGACTAATGAAAAAATATTGTTCAAAATACTCCACTTATGGATTAAAAATTATTCATGGGGAAAAATTTAAAAAATACTATCTGCAGCGTGAATTTGGTAGAAATTTGATATTAAAGTGTATGAAAGATCTTTAAAACCTACAGAATTACATTATTTCTGTAAACATTACCTAAATTTCATTAATCCTTTTTCAATTTATGTAAATTAAATAAATGAATTCATTTAACCTGTTTTTTTCGGATTTAGGGGTTCTGAAATCGTGGATATTTGGCAAAACTGGTGAGGAGTCAAATTTTACACGAATCTAATACCTTGTCTGATAAAAATGTAAAAATTAAGTTTTTTTACAAGGAACTAAATATCCTAAAGAAATATACCTATTGAAAAAATGAAAAAAATACCGTCAGTTTTTCTAACTGGTCGAAATATCACAAGAATGCCCGGGTTCATTCGTTCCGGATAATTCGACTTCCTTTGGGGACACTGCCGATTGGAGTTTGACGAGGATAAACAGGCTCGGTATGGAAATGCATGCATAGCTATGAATGAGTGTCACTGCTATATCTGTGATATTGTTCTCAGTTTTTTGGTTCTTAAACAAAATGTACATATTTGATCAAAAAACTAGCTCTGATTGCTTAGACATATGGATAATTAAATGCGGTATGCAAAAAGTTTGACAAAAATATTCAACTGTGCGGCCTTAAAATTCAGAACCGATTACACATTCTAATAAAGGGCCCTAAGGGTTCGAGTGGGCAACCAGGCCTTTTAAATTCTGAAGGGTGCTGATCCGGACCCTAAGCCTTTAAATTCCTAATAGTCTGGACCTGGTTCTACGAAACAGATGGGTGCGCAGAATAATTACACGAAACTTATTATACATTTAAAAATACGAATTTTTGTTTTATTATTATTATTATTATTATTATTATTATTATTATTATTATATTATTTATTACAATTAATTCAACCTTTTTTAATTTTACTTATTCTTCTTCTTCTTCTTCTTTATTCATAATGTGTCCCCTAAGGGTTTACATGACTTCCATTCCATACCACTTACATA
>JAAAKG020132762.1:0-14402 GCA_010014905.2 Druon quercuslanigerum
AAGTACGAAATCGACGTCACGTTTCGTGCAGCGACTGCATCGGTTGGTACGGCTGCTGCTCCACGCTTCTCTCAGTGCAGCTTCTTCGATCATGGTGAGCGGCGCTAAGAACGCTTTCAGTTCCACAAATAATTCACATAAATACGCTACTTGTGATTGGCTAAAGGGTCTCACTAGTCACGTGATTCAACCGAAGCCAACACAAGGGACCAATCAAAACACGAGTTTCGCAGTATAAATTTTTTAGCGACCAATAAGCGATATAACACAAAACATCGATGTCTAACATCGAGGAACAAACATCGATGTCTCGAAAACATCGAAATTGAAACATCGATGTGAAAAACATCGACATCGAAAGCGAAAAATCGATGTTTCGATGTTTTTCGATGTCGATGTCCCATCACTAAACACAACCCTACTGAAGATTCCTATGTGGGTTCCTATATCGCAAGCTAGATTGGATCTTATATAGAACCCTATATATATATATATTAGTCCCCTAGGAGTAGGGAAGTAAATTTATTTGTAAACATTAAAAAGACCATTTTTACAATAAATTTAAACTGAACGTATTTATAATTATATTTCCAATTAATTACCTAAATCTAAATAATTATATTTTGAAACAAAAAATTAACTATATCTAGTTCCTGTTATATGTGACATGAATTTTTTATGTGTAAAACTACAAACGATCGGCAAAAAGGTTTGTTAAACAACTTGATTTTTTTTAATTTTACAGAAGCAAAAAATTTACGCAAAAATATAATTTCTCCTTTTAAAAGAATCGTTTATAAATTTTGAAAACAAACGAAACCACAGAAAAAATAGAATCATATCCAAAATCTTAATTATACTAACGTCTTAGTATTAGTCGTTATATTTAATTTTTATTGCGTCATAATATACGTATTTTTTTAATGATGATAACTTTGGAAGAGGTTCTTGCTTCATCAAACCTACACTTCTCATCTTGTGTAAGATAATATTTGTTTCAGAAAAATTATTACCTATCAAACTGACTCTTGTCAAATGTAAATATCTCAGAAGGATAAAGTTAACTCCTTCAATATACAAGATAACGACTTTAGTAGAGATAGTATAAACCAATGAAGCAGTAGAAATTCATTAATTAGATTGTTAAATTACATTGTTGCTTTAGGAAGATGTGGATTATCTGTACTCTACTTTTATGCTTAGCCGTCATCCTGAATTCTATTGGTGAATATAATAATATATTATATCTTTTATTCAGGTAAGTATCCTTTTAAACTTTCGTCAAATCAGATTTTTTTGATTTATAGAGCACGTGCGTAAATAATATGTTAATAAATGTTAAATATACTCATAACCCAATTATGTATCGGTCTTGAGCGTGATGGGTACAAAAGAGAAGCCTTTTCGCATGTCGAAACTTAGGATCGCATTTTGTAGTTTCTGACCTTGGAACAACAGTATGTCGCAATTGCGCTCTTAGTCGCAACGTAAAAAAAACTCAGATACAGCACTGAGAATCTGAGAGTATAGGCCTTTAAGGGTCACGGAACGGTCTTACGCTTTATGACAATGCCTAAAAAATATAATTTTCAAGGGAAAAACTTTGTTAAACATAACCGAACATTCATTTGAAGCACGATAATAGTACATAATTAGAATAAACAAAAATCGATTTTATTATCAGTTAAAGTGTGATACATACATAAAACGTTCCATGATTACACCATATCGCGTCACATTTTGCTGTGTCAAGTTTTGACTGCTGCAACATTTGAATAACTATACCAAATGACGACTGAGGATACTAACTAGAAGCTATTTACTGCATAGCAGCGTTCTTTTGCCGCTCTGATATCAAACACGACTGTTTTTCCATTTTTTAAAGGTCTTAACTTTATCGTTAATGTCATTTTTTCCAATAATACATTTATTTCGCCCATTATGAAAATAGAATATAATAAACAAAAAGGGTAAATATATAGATTTTTTATTTCAGTTCCAATGGAAGAGAAATAATTTTTTATAAAGTTCCAAAAATGAAAAAATATAAAAGCTCTAATAAATATGAATATTTTGATTGAGAATATGAAAAACTTTTTAGGTGCAGAATGTACTTCCAAACAATTGAAAAGATCAGATTCTTCAAAATGATAAGTTAATGCAAAAATTTAATGGGCTGCACAAAAATGTCAACGAACAAATTTCATGAGCTTATCAAGATTTTACATACATTGGAAGATTTGAAAAAATTTAAAATGATTTTGAAATATTTAGAAGATTATATAAGCATTTAAAATATGTTACAAAATTTAACATTTTTTTACAAAATTTCGAGATATTTCAAATATCTCACTGATTTCGAACAAATTCGAAAAATTTCGGCACTATTGTATGAAGGTATAAAATAGATTTTACATACTTTAAATACTTTGGCTACATATTTTTTCCCGATGTACACGTATTTATGTTCTAAAAGTGTTAAAAATCCAAAAATATCGTCTTTCGTATTAAATGTATAAGGATAAAACAAATTATTCGAAAATCTATCATTCAAAAATTCTAGTGGTATATTAACAAACATACCAATTTTGTGAAAGATTCCATAAGATTTTACACAAGTTTAAAGATCTGAAAATCAAAAATTTTCTCCTGTGATTTTTATGGTTCGGGAACAAAATGGTATGTAATGAAGGATTTTTTGTCCTAAACTAAGGATTTCACGATTTATAACATTTTTTTATCTTCATATATAAATGTACAAATGTATATACATGAATTTTATAGGGTATAGCGGGGTGGCTATTATCAAGGATGGTTTAAGGAATTAAGAAAGCTTGGAGTAGGTGGAGTTAGTAACAGAACCAATGTGAATATAATGAGTAAGCTTAATTCATACTCGGGCAGAACCCCGTCGAAGATCGTTATCCGGGCACACGATCCAAGTACTTTCCAGGTGTCAGTAGAATTGGTAAATATTTTAGACCTTTCTGAGGTTAGGAAATCGCTAGCACAGATTCATCCTGTGTACTCGTGGGAGACTCTCTGATAAGAGCTAACTCCTTGACTTCCCTATTGTCCAATTTCCTTTCCTGGTCCTTTTTATTTCCCTCCATCTTGTAGATATGAAAAAACTGTTTGTGATCGAGCCAGTGTTTTGTAATGTGTAGTTCCTGTTGGCGTATTAATTTATTTATTTGATTTATTATTATTTATTTATTTTCTTTCTACATATCCTACTATTGTTTAGGTTTTATTTATTTATATTTATTTTTGACAAAAAATTATTAATATTGTTTACATTCCATGCGCCTGGATTTCTTTGTCTCAACCCATTTACCTCGTGGGTAGTAGGCGATAACTTCTTTTTATTAAAAAATGTATCTTTGCAGCATTCCAGTAATTTCCTTCTTTGACTTTTGACTTTGCTAGACATGTCATTACTATTTAGTAGAACTTGCTTATTGATATGATTGTACCATTTATACCTATTTCCAGGAGAAAATAATAAAGTTAATTGACACAGGAAAAAAGCGAATCTGAAGCTAGTTTTAGGGTACATTTTCCTTGATACTAAAATTACTAAAGTGACCCTGATATAATTTATCGGGTACGAAGCGTTACGTACTGTTAATTGTTTTTGGAGTTCCGCAGCAAAAAAAATTCTATCAGCACATGAACGGAGAAAACTGCGAAAACCGCAGAGGCTACAACTTTGCTTTTAACAAAAATTAAAAAATTATGATTCTATAAAAATATGAAATTTGAAAAAATGCAAATTTTTTTAAACGTTTTAATGTGATAAAGGCGCTGAAAGAGAAAAAATTATAGGCGTTTATGAAATCAAACCCTTAATTCACAATTTACTTCAAAATATATGATTCACCAACATACAAATCTGTAGAGAGTTAAAACAAAAATGTAATCCTGTATTCCTTGTTTTAGAATCAAGTTCGCAGTCTGAGCGATCGGCTGAAGATGACCTTAATTCTGGTTCCCTTCTTTGTCGACCTTCATCTTCTTCCTCCGACAGACACTGTCTAGATACGAGTCAGTCTCTTGCTACACCACCTTATACTGCCAGGTCTCTACCACCAGCCGAACCACCTCTTCGTGACAGGTCGAGGTCTCCTACTCTCAAGGAAACTTTTCCAAGCGTACTTGGATACAGATTTGAAGATCTTGGACTGATACGACTTATGCCTCACAACTCTTCGAATCGCACATTCGAACTGCGAAAATACGTTTTTCCTCCAGATAAACAAATTCAATTGAGAACAAGAAATAATGCCCCGCATCCCATGCCAACTGGAGAACAAATTGTACTATCAACGCCTAATGGCGACATCTGTGCCATATTAGAAAAAAGACGAAGCAAACATACATTTCTTCGTGGCATATTTGCACCTGTTTTTGGGATATCAGGACGAGCAAAAATTAATATGAATAGCGGCGCGGTTGAGGAATTGACCGCAGAAGAAATCGCTGAATGTCCAATCCCCTCCCGGGAACTAATTGCAAAGAGATATGCAGTATCACGTATGTAAACCACAATTCTCACACCGTTCATAATTTTTTGTAAACGTCCGCGCCAGTTATATCTGGCGTTCGCGCCATATTATCGCTTAATAACCTTTTTTCAAATTGAAAAAATTTTAGCACTTAATGCCATCTACTTTATAAGATGGTGTTAACTAATGAATAAGTACTAATTCTAAAAAAACACAAATTCACCACAAATTGATTTGCAAAAAAAATTCATGATTGTCTGGAGTTTTCAAATGTTTAGTTCTTTTTCTATACAAGTTTTAAAAAACCAAAAAGTTTTTTATATGATTTTTATTCAAAATTAGCTTCTAAGCTCATGAATTTTAATCACTTCTTGTCTGCTTAACTTTCAAATCGAAAACAAAAGATTTTAATGTTGTGGGGAAACTCAACGAACGCGAATCCCATTCCCAGACGTCGCGAAAGCTGAAAGTGTAAAGAATT
This sequence comes from Druon quercuslanigerum, assembly GCA_010014905.2. NCBI lineage: Eukaryota > Metazoa > Arthropoda > Insecta > Hymenoptera > Cynipidae > Druon > Druon quercuslanigerum. Next base: position 4,990 of record JAAAKG020132762.1, read on the forward strand.
TAGTTTCATGATAAAATTTATTTCTGAATGATTCGAAAGATTGTTTATGAAAGTGGAAATTTCAATTGGTAATGATTTTTTAATATTGGGTACCAAATTAAAAAAATGGTTTAAAACTGAAAGACTTTGAAAAACTTTTTCTAATTGTGCATGAATGAAAGATTTTTTAAATTCGGACAGCACTTTCTAAGCCTTCTAAGAGATTTATTATTATCAGTATTATTATTATTATTGACTTCATAGCCCTCTCTAAAGGGAGAGGACCGCTGCCACGCTGTTGTCCGATAATTTAGACTCGTTGATGCAGATACTGCCTGTGAGTATTACACGTTTTTCCGCAATCGCAGGGTAGTGACGCCTAGACATCAGGGACGTGATTCAGTGTAAGTGACGTCCTCTAGACGTCTCACTATCCTCTCCGCACAGTCGACAGAGTGGACTTTCTTTAAGCCCTATCTTATGTCTGTGGTACTGGAGGTTTCCGTATACTATAAACATTTCTATTAGGACATTCACTTCCTTTCTGCCATGCTTCAGCAATCCCTACGTTCAATGGGGGTTTGAGCCTAGGAGTGTTTCAACCTATCTACAACCTGATACAGAACTCCACTCGTTTTGATGTTCTATAGTCAGCCAACTGTTAATATCTTCAGTAACTCCCCTACTGAAAATGCCTACAGCTGGCTCAGATACAGTAAAATTTTGTTTTGCTGCTAGTTTAGCTAGCCCGTCCGATATCTCATTGCCCTTCGACTCCACTGTGTCCAGGGATCCAAAGAGTTCCTTTTATTGCTATACTCCCCTGCCTTATGAGCACACTGGATTATGGCCATAATCTCAGATTGTAGATCTGTGGAATAGGGCGCCATCGCAATTGTGAAAGCCATTCCATTTCTTCTACGGAAACACCGGCTCCATGCGTTCTCTCTGTTCCTGGAGCTATCTGTGAACTAGGTGTCTCCATCACTGTACCACCCTGAGCATGCTAAGTGTCGGCCTCCTTGCATTATTGATTGTTATCCGCACTATTGTCGAGATACTGCTATCATTTACCTATTTAATCTCCATGCCGCTTCGTAGCCACGGCCTTGATGGTGAGATGAAGAAGCTCCAAACCTGTAAGTGCCCCTAGAGCCATTGTGGGTGTCGACTTCGAGGCACCCGTGATGCCTCTCAGAATCAGTCCCCAGATCCTTTTCAATCGAGCCTTCACAGTACACAGTTTGACCCTGCTCCACCAGACCACAGCTGCATAGGTAAGCCTAGGTCGCAGAATCGCTGTGTAGATCCACATAAAAGTCTTCGGCTGCAAGCCCCAACTTTTCCCTATGGCTCTTCTACAGAGCCAGAGAATCACTACTAGCTTCTTGCACTTGTTTCTCAGGTGCTCGTTCTATGAAAGCTTCTTATCTAGGATAACTCCTAGTTATTTGGCTTGTCCTTTGATTTTCAGTTGTTGTTCTGCCAGTTTCAGTGTACTCGTGGTTTTTCACTTATATCTTCTAATGAATACAACTGCGTCCATCTTTCTCTGATTGACTGATGGTCCAGTCTTCTTGCACCAAGTATCTATTAATTTTAGTGCTTGCTGCATTGCTCTAAAGAGCGCTTCCAGATACTGACCTCGCTTGATAACGAATATATCATCCACATATCCTATAACGTGGTAGCTTTGACTCGTAAGATGTTGAAGGAGTTCGTCTATAACCGAGCACCACAACAGGGGTGATAAAACACCTTCCTGCGGACATCCCGCACCAACAGTTCCACATAAAGTAGTATCATCCTTAGTTGTAGTTAGGTTCCTGTTGGCCAAAATGTTACAGGTCCATACTCTAAGCGCCATAGGCACTCCATGTAAGATCATGACCGCCCTGATCACCTCTCCCGAGGTGTAGTAAAAGGTTTCTTTAGTGTCCATGAAGGTTCCAATCGCAAAGCCTTTAAATTTCAGTTGTACTTCGATTAGGTTAACTGCTATGCTTAGGGCTGTCTCCGTTGAGTGACCAGCCCTGTAGGCGTGCTGATGATTGTGAAGGAGCTTACTCGACAAAACCTAATCGCGGATATATCTGTCCACAAGTCTTTCCACAGTTTTAAGTAGGAAAGGTGTGAGGCTAATGGGACGGAAATCCTTGTGTAAAGTATACCGAATTCATTCTGCTTTCAGAACAAAAACTACTATACCACTCCTCTATGCAGCTAAAACATAACCCAAAGTAAGACAAGCCCTAGAAAGTTTTAAAAAACAAGTACCAGAAAAATGCACAAATTTTCTTAATGTAGTTGTTACAAAAATCTGTTCTCTAAACAAACCAAATTTTTAAAAGACAAACGTAATTCGTATTTCCTTTTTTAGGATTGAGTTCACAGCCCAATCCATTTGCTACTCCCCATTATTCTGCAAGGTCTACACCACCTGCCGAACCAACTCTTCGTGACATGTCGAGGTCTCCTACTCTCAGGAAAACATTTCCAAAAGTATTTGGATTTGGATTTGAAGAGCTGGCATTTATTCGACTTATTCCACAAAACTATCCACATCGGATGTACGAACTCCAAAAATTCGTTTTCCCTCCAGATAAACCACTTAAATTAAGATCAAAATATAATGTCCTGGATCCCATGCCAACCGGAGAACAAATTGTATTAACAAAGTCCAATGGTGACGTATGTGCAATATTAGTAAAAACATCATATGGAGCCACGGTTCTTCGTCCAATATTTACACCTATCTTTGGGCTCTCAGAACGAGTAAAAATAAACATGAAAAGCGGCGAGATACAAGGATTGACCACAGAAGAAATCAAGGAATGTCCAGTAAAGTCCAAAGGGCTAATCCCAAAGACTTATAAAGTGTTACATGTGTGAACCACAACTTGATCACAGCCTTAATAAATTTGTTTAAACGAGCGCGTTAGGCAGATCTGAGGCTTTGAGTACGGTCATTACGGTTTCTTGCGTTTATTCATTATACGACTGGATATTTCTTTGTTTAAAATTAGTTTAATTTCACCTTTTTTATGTTCCGCTCACTGTCAAGTTTTTATGAGCATTTAGTTTACAGCGCATTATTATGTTTTTATTTAAGCGTCAATAATTTTCCGATTAAAACGTGCCTTTGTAAAAACTATAATTCGTTTAAGTTTACGAACTCTGGTTTGATTAAAATTATGTTTAGCATAGATTTATATTTTCAAGCAAGATGCTTTAAACTGTTCAATTTATAAAACACTAACATTTTTAATTTTTTAGTTTAACAGGTGTAAAAACTTGAGATTTTTTTTCTATGTTAAAGAGACCACCCTGCTTTTATTACAGCTTCTTTGGGTTTCACAAATACATTCTCACTGCTGCCCTTATAGCAGTTTCTCAGGGAAGGAGGGCAAGAGCCAATGCGAACATAGTTTTAGAAGAGCTGCAGTGCCCGTGTAATCCTTCGACTACAGTGAGCAGGATTAGGTATTACAATTAGAAACCGTTCAGGCGGCCCTGACTGTTTACGTTTCGATTCCTCCAGCTAGAGTCCAAGGCTAGTTGAAGGCTACTCCAGACACTATACTGAAAGCTGCACCTTTAACCTTGAAAGCTTTTTAAATATTTTTGTATTTACTTTAGATTATATTCCCTACGATTATGTAACAAAATACGTTAATCAATTAACATTTTTTATTCGACATAACTTTTTTATGATTAGAAAAAACATGTGATTTAAAGATTGACGATTATATAAAGTTCAATCATATAGAGTGAAGAAAAATAAATGTAGATTTGTTTTAAGAAATTTCTGGGTTAACGTAGTAATCATACTTTTAATTATAAAGTTACTTTTTAATTTAGAGAGAAAAGTATTTCCGTGAAACCTCCAATTTAAGGTTCCGACCAAATGGTTGTGGTCTTCCACAAATCAATTTGCCATTTGAGCCTGTAAACAGTATTATTTAATGTAAAAATAATTTAAACGGCAGAATAAAAATTGCGTCGAAAAAATGGAAATTTTTTGAACTTAAAGGGAGAAACCACCTTTTAAGAAATCGATTTTTTCCACATGATTCAAAACTACCCTATATTAGGTTTTGAATTAACACAACCTGGCTCCCTTCAAGCACGTTCTTGGATTCAGTTACCAGATAATATAAAAAAATATAATTATAAAATAACAATATTATAAATAAAAAATAGGCAATAATGGGCTTTTTAATGACGGCTGACGTATGGGCCTGTGTGACGCATAAGTGGCGTTGGCTGAGTGAAAAATAAAATCGCGAAGATAAAATTTATTGAAAGAAATAAATTTCCAATCTTGATAGTTTTACCTGAAGTTCGAGGTGACTAAGAATAATAAAGAGAGTATAAATCAACACATGTTTTAATTAAATATTGAGTCGGATGTTGGTAAACAAAGTGACCAACTAAATTAGGTAAAAATAAAATAAGACTTAAAAAATTGTAAAATTATTTAAATTTGGAATTTAAAAAAGTAGGTTAAATTATTGCGAGAAATGCATCTCAGTTGCTCATGGCAAGAAATTTTTAAAATAGGTAAAATAAAGTTTTAAAAAATAACTGATAATTTAAATTAATCCAAATTTTAAATCTATTATCTCGTTTTTTACAGGTGGAGGCAGCAATGAAGGGTCTGCATCGAAATCGGGTGAAATTATTGTCCAAAATGTCTGGGAAATGGAAGTTCTAAGTCTCAAAATTGATATTTTTTTTTAATTTAAGCTTGTAAAAAATGATAAGACGTAAGTTTTTCCCATTTTATGTTGTTTTTTCAAGCGTATGAGTATTTTTTACAATAAGCTTAAAAACAGCGCTAAAAAGTTTTCATTTACCAACGAAAGTAAAAACCGGAATTTTCTGCACGCGCGTCAATAGTATGTTAATGAAGATAAAATGCACTCATACCCCAATTCTGTATCGGGCATAGAGCGCACAGAATCGGGGTATAAGTGTAATTCTAATTTGACTTTTAATAATAAACAATAACCCAATAGTAACTGATAATTATGTAAGAAAAGTATCTGCGCTCGATACTGTATTCACCTCGCACTACGTTTTCGGTGTTTTGCATAGACTTTAAGAAGCTAAAGCTCAAAGCATTGAGAACAGTAATTTGATGATTGTAAATTCTCTTTTGTCAAAGCTCCTTTGGCTTTTAAGAGCACATTCTCATCACGTATCTCGTGCTTTGCACTTTTGAGAAAGTTTTTATGATAATCTTGTGGGGCTATCAAATCTCAAAATTTTTCTTTGCAAGTACTAAGAACAAATATGCAGAGAATTTTTAAATTAAAAAAAATTTGGTCTCAAAAATTTTTTAAATTCGCTCAGTTTAATAACTTTTATTTCAAAAAAGTGGCTTATGACACTAAAAGAGTGTACCAAATGCCAGTTTGATGAATTATCTTTTTTAAAAGTTATCGTGCTAGCAGAGAGATACATACAGACCAAGATAGACAGACAGACATAGAATCAGGCTCGAAAAAATTCTTCAAAATTTTATCAGTTTGAAAAAATATTCAAATCGGTCCACAGGTTTAGCCGGAATCGTATTTTGCACAAAAAAATGCACTTTTTCCATACTCTCCGACATCACGCTATAGAAGTTGTTTCGGAAGTATCTTTTATCTCTTTCGTACAATCTCGGGATTTCCCAAACCATGAACAATCAGGCCAGTATGCATCATTTCTGTTAGAATTTCGTCTAAAAAAATATGTTGTTGTATTTTTTTGCCGGACAACCATCATGTTGAAACCACATGTTCTGCCGTATTTCTAAGCTCACGTCTTCAAGCAATATTGACAGTTTATATTCCAAAATGTCTTGATATTTTAGACCATTTAAGCTGCTTTCGATAATCTGGGGACCGATCAGTTTGTTGCCAATTATTCCGCACCATTCAATACACGAGTAGTACATGCTGTGTATATTAACTATTTCATGTTTCGGAAAAGACGACTCTTTAGAGAATAATACATAACAAAAAAGGGTGAGATTTTGTTCTATTTTTCCACGTGTCCACTGACAAAAGCTACCCCATTTTGGAAATTAACGCCATGAAGTTATTGATGTAAAGAGACATGATACGGATGAAATTTAGTACGTTTCAATGCAAATATTACTGTAGTTAGATGCAAAATAATTTATTTTAGAGCTTAAAGGAAAAGTTTCCGTTGTGACAAACATCTTCGAAAATTCCAAAGCCAAAACTTTACGTTGTTATTTTCTCATAGCACTTACTAACTTATAGACCATGGGGAATTATGAACACTGTGTCTGCTGTCAAAATCATTTTGATGAATAAAGCGTTCTGAGTGAACAATTCAGCTGCCGGATCGAAGAAGGGCACAAGAAACATTTTCGAATTTTAATTTTTAAAGGCTATATCAAGATCTATCATTTTAGAGCGCATTGCTTTTCCCCCAGACAAAAAGTTGTAGCTTTGTTAGTGTTCTCAATAAAGTCAAAAAACTGGCTTTTTGTAAAAATTAATTTTAATTCGTTTTCACTTCAACTAGAGCTCAGTAAGTCAGTTTAAAGGAATTTTTATTATAATTTTCTGGAAATTCAGGATTGTTAGCCCAATCAAATTGATATTCAAGAAATTATTGACGTCTCAATACGATAGCGTCTAGGCAAATCGCGGATGGGCTGTTGCGAAAGTTTCAAATTCATTTCATAATCAAGTAATTAGTTATTATAGAAGTATTGTGCATGAATTAATAAAAGTGCAGAATGTAAAATAAATTATTTATTTAATATTATGTGGAATAGGATGGTTCTATTTTAAAGACAAGATGTACAAAAATAAAAGAAAACATAAACATCTAGTAGTTGGGATGCAACGAATTCTTGATTCCGCGAATGTTTCAATGCTTGAAATTCGTGGAACTGGAAAAATTGAAAGATCAAGAAAATACATTTGTTTTCCATTCCTGTTGTAATAGTACGTTAATAATTCTTTGCATAATATTAAATGCATTAATTCGCCGAATTCCTTCAATTGCATGAATTCCTTGGACTGCTTGAATTCCTGAATTCCATAAATATGCGCGCTTACTACCTTGCGCCCTGAGAAGTTTGACTTCAAAAACCGGTAGAAAAATGGTCGGCAACGGTAATTTTTTTAACCGCCACAGACCATTCTTTCACCGGTACCGACAACTTATGCAATTGGAATTGAAGAACATAATAAATCCGGATATAAGCGAGTTATACATGCCCTATATGAGATAAATCGCACAATACCATTTGTTTATAATCAGAGTTTTAATATGATCATTTGTTGATATAAAATACATACTAATTATATACAAATAAAATATTAGTTCTATAAAAATGCTATATAAATTTTATAAAAGTGAAATCAAAATTTCGTATATAATTTATATATAAATTATATATATATATATATATTTTACGTTTAAATATTTTTTATTTGAATAGAGTGCGATTTTTCCGAGAGCATAGCGCGAGGTGAGAGCATCATCGACACAAATATATTACCGTGCGCGCAGCGCGAGAAGCAACTTTCGCGCGCTCTAGGCGCGCTTAAGATTGCGAATGCAGCGAGCCGCGCACGATGAGAATGTGCCCGCGCGAAGGCCAGATTTTCTCATTTATATGACTTTGATATTCAACATTTTTTAACATAAATCTTAAAATTTAATAATTTGCCATGTACTAAATTCACTAATTTCCAATTAAACCTGTTTAATGTTGCACAACCTTGAATTATATATTTGTAATGGAAAAGATTTTAATTGATAGAATTTACGAATATAAATTATGCATGTTTTACATTTTTGAATGGGAAATACGTTATCTAAAAGTGGTAAAACTTTAAATTATAAATCTTCAAAATTGAAGAGTTTGAAATTTTTAAACTTTACAGATTCATCTACATTTAAGAATTTATATTTACACTGCTTTAAAATTCAAGAGTTTTTAATCGAAAATCTTTAAAATTGTACTAGTCCAAGAATAAGATTAAACTTTCGTACATTTAAAAAATATATTTAAAAAATTGTCTTATTTGTGTTTATGTTTTAAAAACGAAGAAATTCTCAAATTTTTCTTAAAAATTTTAGAACTTTCAATTTTAAATCATTAACAATGAAGAATTTTTAATCAATAAAATTTCTAATTAAAATATATGCAAGTTTTATGATTCATGACTAAACTTTGATGATTCACCTTCGAAAATTATTAGTGGAAAAAATTGTACGAGCGATAAGCCTGTGGTCATTCAGTGATTTAAAAACGAAGGACGACAGTCACCGCGCCGGTGGCTCCTTATTGCGGTATTTCAGATCCCTAATATAATAATAATAATAATAATTATTATTATTATTATTATATTAAATAACAGAGCCTCGGTGGCTCAGTTAGTTAGACGCTCGGACGCTGTGGAAATGTTTCTATGTACCTTTACCGTGATTCTGGGGGTTCGGAACCCTCCTTAAGCTGTAGGTAACCCCATCGTGCACTTGACTGCAACCCAGTTCGTCAATAATAGGGTAAAAACCAGGCCTTATACAATATGTCGGGACACACTGATCTCATCAGATTACTTGATTGCGTAATAAAAATTCTTCCGTGACTGATGATATATAACGGGACAGCCCCTTGCAAACTATTCAAAAATTATAAAATTCCAATTCTAAACGAAAATTCCTTTAACATAATGGGCAGTTACTATCCGAAGCCTGTGAGAACATCTTAAATAAAAGAATAAAAATTATTTATGAATTTATAATTATTTTCTCTTGGTTTTTTAATAAAATTGTGTTTTATGAAGAACTAAAGGTAAAGTGACAAAAGAATATTTTGAAGTTCAGAGTGGTATTTATTTTAAGCTTTCAGCAACATTTTTACTGGAAAATGATGAAATTATTCTCGACGCGTTTATGTACAATCTCAGATATAACACTTCCGTTTCTCACTTATGATGGGTCGGGCTTTCATGGTTAAACTATCAATCAAATAAATAAATTTCAAGTTCAAAAATTAAAACAAAGGATGTGGGGAGGGAAAATAGCAGCGCCATCTAGCGGCGTCTCAGACCTGAATCGAAATATGATACTTTAACTTTGACTGTCGAGTGCCCAGAGGATGCGAGCAGTGTTGCCGTTTTGAGTGAATTGTACTCAAAAAGTAAATTTTGTGAAATTTGAGTATGTAAGTACCACAATCACAATTTGAGTACACTTTAGGTTGTACTCTTTTTTTTCAAGTACATTTGAGTACAAGTACTAAATTTGTGTTTCTAAGATGCGATTGGCCAATGCCGTTAAGACCTTTCCACAGCTGATTACAAATCAAAATTCTGCACCGTGCTTGTTTTAACGAGAGTGGAGGAGATGCAGAAAACTGCTGTCTCCTTCATTCTTGTGGTTCAAGACTT